>JBBHKE010001701.1:49156-76208 GCA_037447655.1 Zygnema cylindricum
TACTAAAAGAAAAGATTGACACAGCCAAAAAGAACCTGATTTCCATAAGTGTTACATAAGGTTTTTACTTTAAGAAAATAACATCTAACAAGAGGGTTTTTACAATAAAACTATGTTTAAAGAAGTGTACCCCCGCCCCGTACAAGACTACACGAAATTACTACCATTGAATACTATAAATCATATTAATCATGAAAAACAGTTCAAGTTAAGAAAAACGACACAAGTCAAGGAAAACGGTACAAGTCATGTGATGTACAAAACTGTGCATACAGATAGAGCACTTTGATATAAAACATAGCGATAATCCGATTGGCGGTCTCAAATTGAAAACCGGACAAGTGTGTACATAGGAAAGATGTTATAAGTGTTGAAAAGATTATTATCACTAATAGCGATACAAAATATAGTTTCACGAGATAGACATACGTGTCAAAACATGTAGTGTACTGAACATGGCAAAAGGAACTGAACACAGCAAAAAGAATTGAACTTGACAAAAAGTACTAATTATACTAAATATCATAAGTTACCATCATTAAAGCACATCAGAACATGCCCCGCCCCCATGTGAAGAAATTTGTATCAAAATAACATTTTTGGGAGAACAATCTACAATAAAAGAATTTCATTTTTGGAATACATTGTGAATACCTTTAGTCCAAGAAAAACCGACACAGTTAGAAAAGAAAATCATTTGTGTTTCTCCAATTAGCTTATGTTTTTGGAAACTAAAATAATTTTGACATGTGAGAAGAGAAGAGAAGAGAAGAGAAGGAATGGGTATACATGTATCGTTAATATCGAACCAACACATATGGCTGACAAATCATATATAACATACTAAATTTACAAAAACCCCTTTACCCATCTTAGAGAATTTCACAAGATAAGGTTTGTTTATGTTCTTAAAGTGTTTCCTTAGGATAACATTACCAAGTTTTCTTTCAAAATTGCTAATAGAGTTTCACATATACAAAAACCACAAGTCATTGGCTGATACTCTATTAGCAAATCGGGATCCTGGAAAAAAAATGGATGTGTCCTCCGTATTCACAACACCTCAACATCAACTACTTTACATCTTACAACTCATTGGGTCTCTTTCTCTTCTCCTCCTTTTCCTCTATGTTGTTCCGCTTCCTCAATATTTGATTTGAATACTTTTCCACGGTCTGTTTGAGAATTAAACAGACTAGCAAAGTTGTGCCGTTCATTTCGTTCAATACTTGGCAATCTTTTGGTCTCTTCCCCTCTCCCTCCCTCCCTCCCTCACTCCCTCCACTCCCTCCCTCCCCTCCCTCCCTCCCTCCCTCCTTGCCCTCCTTCCTTACCTCTTTTCCTTCCTACGTACCTTTCATTCCTCCCTCCATTTATACTCAACTTTGCGAGTATTCTCTTCACTTTTCTAGGGAAAAAACTTCTCGATTGTTTCTTTGGGAAGCAAAAAGCTTGCGAGGCATCGCGCCAAAGTCCCCACCAACTGAGTGTAAATAAAATAGCACTGCGCGGTCCAAGAAACAATCCCTTGAAAACATGAAAAAAACTAGCACTGTTTTCTCAATAACAACCTCGAGAAAAGACAAAAAGTAACGACGAAAGAAAAAGTACAACCAAACGCAACTATGTTTCAACATATAACATTTGAAAATTTTTGCCTCAAACACGGACAGAATATGACTTTGAATGATAAAATTTGTTTACAATTATTGAATATGATATTGAAAATGAAGATATTTTTTTTTTACAATTATTGAATATGAAAATAGAATTACTACACTAATAATGATTATGAAGATAAAAAATTCACACCATGAATATGAAGATAAAGCTTCTATACAATTATTAAATATGACTGCATAGGACACCGATTCCGTGCTCGAAACACATAGCAAGACAAAATAAAGTTTGCAACTACCAATACTTTTCAAAGACAATATAAACATCCACACTGTTTTTCCACAAACTATGGCTAGTACCCTTCTACATATAACGGCAACCCCCACTACGAGGGATAAGATGTGTGTTCTTCTCACCCTTCTCCCCTCCAACCATAGTAAAATATGTAAACATTACATATGTAGTAACTCTGTTACACCCTTATTACATGGTTTTTTCGAGTGTACTACACCGCCAATCGTTATCAGCGTAATGAACGCTAATTCCGTCCCGCTTTTTTTTATTTTACTTTCAAATAGTATAACTTATTCTGTTTTTCCTTTACACCATTTAGGCTTAATTTCCAAGTACCATACAAAACGAAAGTACGTTATCTTCTAAATAGTGTGGTGTGCGGTCAATGTCAGACCGTACAAAATTGTACCTTTCTAAGTGAAAAGGTACAATTTATCATGTTTAGTAACCGCGGACGCATGTGAATGTGCGTTCTAAAAAGGGGAAAAATCTAGGTCGTAAAAAACCCCGTTCGCACATATTCGTCCGACAACCGCGTTTCAACAATGTGAATGTACGATTTATGTTCAATTTGTTAGATTTTGTACATGTACCTATACTACACCGCCAATCGCTATTAGCGTGTAGGTTTGATTAGCGTATACTATTATTTAGCGTGGTGTACGCTAATTGGGAATTTGGAAATTTTGGAAGAAATCGATTACTCTAATTAGGAATTAGGGCTTTTTTTTTAAATAGTGTGGATAACTCTATTTGAGAATAAAAACAAAAAAAAGCGGGACGGGATTAGCGTACACAACGCTAATAGCCATTGGCGGTGTAGTGTAAGCATGTTTGCGACCGACATTTATTTTTTTCAAAGACCCATATTAGCAATAGTAAACAATTAGAATGTATGTCTTTTTGAAAATTTTCAAATTCCTAATTAGCGTAAATCACTATAATTATTCCTATACGCTAAAGAAACTTGTACGCTAATAGCGATTGGCAGTGTACACGTACAATACGGAAAAATCACACACAATATTTTTGTTTCAATTGTTTTTGCACATTTGAACTATGTTATCAACCCTCCAACTCCGCCTCTCCCTCTACTCCAATATTTTTATTTCTAAAAGCAATTAGTTCAACTCTATTTTGCGTCCCCTAGCCCTGTAAAAGGTGGTCCTAAGCAACCTAAAGAAGACACTCCTAAAAAGTATAAATACACATAATGTACATTTGTAATAAAGTTTGTAACTATTTTGTTGAACCAAAACTCCTGAAAATAAACATTAACAACTTATAAACGCCCGTTTAACAAGGAACGAGTTTTCAAAAAAGAAAACCTAGCAACTAGCCTTAAACTAAGTAGAAATTAGAAACACTCATAAAGTGACAATTAGCGTGGATGCAAAGATCTTCGCAAAACGAATTTATTTATCCACAAGAATCTGAAGTCCGGCGGAAAAAACACGTAACAATTTAGCCACTGTAATACATACATGTACGAATATATATATATATATATATATATATATATATATATATATATATATATATATTTATAATATACATACATAACACATACATATGTATGTATATATATGTACATATATATGTATGTATATATATGTATGTATCTATATATATATGTATGTATGTATTAGTATGTATATTATATATATATAATATTAAATGATGCTAATGGTATGATTGCAACAAATAATAGACCAAAAGCAAATCACAATTTCCATAAGTTGATGGCACTTTAGAATTTTATACTTGTCCTCGAATTTTTTTCAGTATGTTCGTGTTTTTAAATGATAGCATGGTTTTTCAACATTAAATTTTAGTATTTTATGTTACAAGGGGAATAACTTGGAAATATATGACACTACACTCATTTATTACATTTATAAATTTACTAGTTTAAACCATCATTTAAAAAAACCCTCAGTTCCTTAACCGTACATGGACACAAATTCTTTTTCTTTCTTAAACTCATGACCAGTTCAAAAATTACCCTAAGTTGTCGACCAATAGAAGAGAAGGAGAAGGAAAAGATAAAGAAGAAGAAGAAGAACAAGAACAACCTGAAGAACCTTCTCCTTTCTTATTTTTAGCACCAACAAACTTAATTTCAAACCTTCAATTCCGTACCATGTAGCTTCTTAGTTTTGCACCGA
This sequence comes from Zygnema cylindricum, assembly GCA_037447655.1. NCBI lineage: Eukaryota > Viridiplantae > Streptophyta > Zygnematophyceae > Zygnematales > Zygnemataceae > Zygnema > Zygnema cylindricum. The sequence continues at coordinate 53,239 of JBBHKE010001701.1, forward strand.
CAAACTTAATTTCAAACCTTCACTTGCGTACCATGTAGATGGCATATTTTGACAAAACTTTTACACTTTTCGCAGACGCCAGTCTCTACACCATCTCATTTTTTAAGATTTATGTTTTTGTACATAACAAATGTCCTTTGAGTTAAATAGTGTGACGAACAAAAATTACTGAGAAAAGCGTGACGAATGAATGTTACCAAATTTCGGTTTTATTTGCCGTTTTATTTTGGAAAACGCGTGTCATGTGTGAATCTTAAGATTTTCGTTGGTTTTACATCATGACACGTAGCTTAATTGTCCAGCGTGTCACGAATTTTTGTTTTCTGTATCTACCAACCCACCTCCTCAAGGTAAGTTGACAGTTATAAAGAAAAATGAAGGGAACTCCTTGCAAAAAAACATGCGACGGCCAGTACTTCCCCTAAGACCTTTGGAGAGTATTGGCAAGATTCCCTATAATAGTGTATTTCGTATAAAAACAAAATAGGCGGTACGATTGGGTACGGAGAGTCGCTGATTTATGTAAACTTCCCCACTTTTCGCTTGATAGAACATTACCCTAACACATCAACAAATATGCACGTTAAGTACGTACAATTTGCAAGAGTTCAACACTAATACTAACATATATAAACATTAGTACTAAATTCAACGAAATTGAAACCACTTCCCACATTTAAGTAGATGACGTAACACTTTCCGTCAAAGCTATAACAAATATTGTTGTAATAGGTTTACTATTCATTTTCAAACCATGATGTTAAACAAATATATTGTCAACTTATACAAATATATTGATCAAGATTATGATTTCTTTTAGGTTTACAAACTTTCATAGGTAACAAATGAATCTTTGCTCCAAAGGTACAATGCGAGTGCCACGACGACTTCATTAAGCGAATTGTAACCGTCCTGAACTCTGAGACCTCCATGGGACCTCAGAGTAAGTAGCTCACACGAAGCCTGTATGATAACCCTGACCCCTTTGTGTTTCAGCACGAATAATCACCACCCTGACAAACAAAAACTCTGACAACCTTCACCCCTGTAAAGGCAAGACTCCCTTGAGATTATAGCAAAAAGAATCTCTGAATTTGCTCCCCTGAGCAGTAAGTTATGGAGGGTCAAAGTTGACCTTTTGTAAAGAAGCTCTCTGGAAGAGAGGGTCCTATCTACCAATTTTTCTAAGTCCTATCTCTCTCACAAACTCTATCTATTCGTGTACGGCACCAATCATATTACACTGCCGTACATAAAATGACAACTGTCGGTGTACTTCATGTACGGAATTTGTACGACATGGCCTAAATGTCGACACATGTCATTTTCGGATTCGGTCCTGTAATTCTCGGAGATGCCGCGATCCAACGTAATCGTGCCACGTTTCATCTGATGTGGCGATGACCACAAACCGCCGAGAATCTCTTTCGCGATCTTGGCTTTCTTTTCGGCCGTCCGATTGAATGCAAATTTCAATCGTAGCCATTATAAATGCTTGTGCGGTATTTGTTTCGTAAAAGAAACAAAATGCGCGGTACTTGTTTCTTGTCCATACAGAAATCCGTACGTTTCCATAACGAAATCTATGTAACCTTAAACATCCGCCGTTAAATGAATTTTCCTACGTGGTAACATTTAAATAAATATCAAACCCAATAGTATGAATCGTAACTTATAGACTTAACGGCTAAGGCTATCGACTGCCGGCGTTTTGACGGTCGGTAGGTACCAGGATCAAATTCTGTTACCGACATACCTTTAAGTAAATAAACCCCTAACTAACATATTTTTCCCGTAAACCTCTGGATAACTAGGTAGCCATGGCTCTAGCTCCCTCTCCAATTTCTCAGTGACTGCGACAAGTTTGAGAGTTGGAGAGAGAAGTTAGAGGTAGACTGCCTCGGCTTCTTTCTATATTTCTATTTAGACCTAGAAAATTCTAAAAATGGACCATTAATTTCTACACTCCCCTTATTTTCTAGTCAATCTTTAATTTCAGACTGCACTTCTCCCTGCAAAAAATTAGCTTAGGGGAAGGAACAGGTTTGGTCATCATATCTGCTACCATCTCACTATCTGGTCTGTACTCTAAACTAGTTATTTTGTTTTCTACTTTCTCTCTAACAAAGCTGAGTCTGATGTCCAGTGTTTGGCTTTAAAATGATGTTTAGGATTGGCAGAAATAGCGATTGCTGCTTGATGGTCACAAAATATTTTCTGCAAACCACACTTAAGGAGACCAAGCTCACCAAGCAAAGTCTTGACCCACATCAATTCTTTTACAGCAGAACAAGAGGCCATGTACTTAGCCCCCATGGTGGACTGAGCAATAACCTTTTGATGTTTGCTACTCCAACAATAAGCCCCATCACCCACACATAATATATATCCTGAAGTACATCTCCTCATCGGAGCATCACCATAACTGACATCACTCCAAGTAATGATGTCAGTATTCTCCCCACCCAAATGCAACCATAGATCTCTAGCTCCTATCAAATATCTAAGGACCCTCTTCGACGCCTCCCAATCCCTCTTAGTGGGAGCATTAAGACTTCTACTCAGCACTCCTACAGCTGAAGCTAAATCCGGTCGGGTACAATTCATCAAATAGATTATGCTTCCCACTACTTGCCTGTAACGAATAGTTTGCATGAACTTCAGTTCTTCAGGACTTAATTCCTCTTCTAAGACTATGACTCCTTCTTCCTCACTCCCCTCACTTCCCCTCTTTAACTCCATTGGAGTTGTACAACTATAAGCCTTATCCATCTACAAATTTTCCAACATGTTCCCTATTGCTTCCTTTTGAGTCAATCTTATAATCTTTCTTTCTCAGTCTTTTTCTGCATAAATTCCCAAAATATATTTTGCCTCCCCCATATCCTTCATTTCAAATCTCCCTTTAAGATCGGTATTCAGTTTATTAATTTTTTCCATTGATTTACTTAAAACAAGCAAATCATCAACATAAATTGCAATAATATAACACCTTCTTCATCTTCAAAAACATAGATTGAGTGATCTGAGCTGATCCGGATATATCCCAGGCCGGTAAGAAACTCATCAAGCTTCTTATTCAATTGTCAAGGCGCCTGTTTAAAACCGTAAAGAGATTAAATTTGTCGGCATACCTTACTCTCCTCTCCTTCCTCCAGAAATCCTTCGGGTTGTCGCATGAAGATCTCCTCTTCCAATTCTCCATGCAAAAAGGTTGTCTTGATGTCCATCTGGTGCACTTCCATGTCTTGCGCTGCTGCGAGACTGAGAAGTATGCGGACGGAGGGAAATCTGACGACTAGGGCAAAGGTTTCCTCGTAGTCAATTCCCTCATATTGTGTAAATCCCTTTGCCACTAATCTGGCCTTGTAGCGCTCGATTGTGTTATCTGGGTTTAGTTTTAATTTGAAAACCCACTTACAACCGATTGGTTTTCAGTTAGGTGGACAATCCACCAGCTCCCAAGTGTCGGCTGCCATAATTGAGGCCATCTCCTCATTGATGGCTGTCTTCCATCGGTTTCTTTCTGACACATCATCGCCTCTCTATAAGTATGAGGTTCATCTTGATGAGATAGTTTAGTTACCTTGTAATTAACCTGATTTTCTTGCAATCTTTTCCTGCTTCTCCTCCCCCCCTCAAAATTTGAGGCCGGAATAGATGGTTCTCGTGGATTCTTTCGAACAATCTCGGCTTCTCCCCTATCTCTTGATTCCGAATCAGTTTCCACCACGTCTTCCGCTTCGGGTAGAGTTTTCACTGGAGTTTCCACAGCCGAGTCTTTTTTGGTCTGATTTGTACCTTCAATAATGTCATATTCTCTAAAACTTGGATAGTTAGGAAGCTCAAAGTCATCGGAATTTTCTGACTCAAATCTGATTTTTACTGACTTTGTATATTTGAAGGGTTCCACAGACTTTCTTTTATCCATAACTACTAGATGCTTTACTAAGATTAATCTTCCCTTTTTAGATCATAAACTCTATATCCTTTAACATCCTCTTCATATCCTAATAAGTATCCCGGTTTTCCTTTAAGATCTAGCTTCCAATTGGACCGATCAGTATCTAGACTGAATACTTGACTGCCGAAAACCTTTAAGTGAGATATGTCTGGTTTCCGACCTGTCCATCTCTCATAAGATGTTTGATCTTTTATAGCTGAAGTAAAAACTCTGTTTTTGAGGTAATTAGCACTGTTCATTGCTTTTGCCCAAAACCTTTTTCCTATCTTCTTATCTGACAACATACCTCTTGCACTATCACTTAGTGTTCTTTTTAACCTTTCAGCTACCCCATTCTGTTCCGGGTTTTCTGGAACTGTCTTTTGGTGTTGGACCCCATCTTCCCTCAGAAAATCCTCAAACTGGTTTGAAGTATACTCTCCACCATTGTCACTCCGTATTCTATTGATTCAAGTTTCATGGAGTTTTTCGCTCCATGCTTTATATTGTCTAAAACAATTTTGAGCTTCGGACTTGTTTTTCAAAAAATACACTCGGGATTACCGAGACCAATCATCAATGATAGTCATCATAAATCTCTTCCCCCCCGGTGAGGGTACTTTAGCCGGTCCCCAAATATCTGTGTGTACTAGATCTATAATTTTTTCTCCCTTATGGGTGGCTGTTTTAGGAAAGGGTAATATGTGTGCTTTACCTTTAGCACATCCACTACAATCACTTATATTATCACTCTCACTGAATTGAATCCCTTCCACCACTCCCATCTTTTTCATCTCTCTTAACTTATCTAGATTCACATACCAAAGCCTCTTATGCCACATCATAATATCATGAACACCAGCATAATAAAGTTTCTTCTTTCATTACTTAAAACCAACCTAAACATCCCATGGCTACCTTTCTCAGCAATGAAATAGACATCCTCCTCAAAAATAGCAGTAAATGTTGTTCATAGCCATTTTCAGCCATGAATGTACCCTCGGAAGCACCACAGACTAACCCAAAACAGCCTACTTTGAGTCCACTCAGAATTCTAAAAATTAATTAAACCAAGCTGAAACAACTCAAACAGATAGTTTCTAGGCCACTTAGTATTCCCACCAAATTTCATATAATAATACCAAACCAGATAATTACAACACTCAGTCAAAGTGCAGAAAAACAGCCTGCCAGAACTTTGATAAATCTGACCAACTTCACAATGAAGCCCCAAGCAAATCAGACACACAATAGGTCTTCAAATTTGCCACAATATTACCCACACAAGGGGGAACACACATGCAAAATTCCAGATAATTCTGTTTATAAAACTGAGAGCAATTTTTAGATGAAATTCCCAAAAAAGAACTGAAACAGTTTCTGTCCAAAAAGTTCCCTTAGTCTAGAAATGACTAAGTCCTACAAATATACACTACAGCTTACTACTAACTGTACGGAGGCATACAAGCCGTGCGTAATCAATCAACTACCTCTATTAATGTGAGTGTACCTAAGATCTACACTAATAATTAAATACACAGGACAAAACATTGTTAAATATTTACACATCATACGAATTCCGTCAAACGAATCACGATCGTCCAAAATAAATATCATGTGATGGACGCGATTTCACATCCCTCACCAAACTGACGGCGCTGCCGTCCGTAGCTCCGGTGGCGTCCAATTCATCACATGTTGACCGTCGCGTTATGTTTCGTACGACCGACGTACAATTTAAATCATTTCGAATGTTAATCATCGGATCGCTTCGCGATCCGCCGTCCATTTCTCCAACACATTCAACACTTCCGTCTATGTTTCTTCGCGTCACTTGAAGTCCAATTCCGTACGTTCAATACTCTTAGTACTTAGTACGCAAGCTGCTATGGCTACGATGTAACCAGCGCAGCATGGCAGCACAATATCTTTTTCATACATGCTGCTATGTCTGCGGTGTGACCAGCGCAGCATGGCAGCATAGCAATGTAAGCTGCTATGGGTGCGATGTGACCAGCCCAACATGGCAGCACAATATCTTTTTCATACATGCTGCTATGTCAGCGGTGTGACCAGCGCAGCATGGCAGCATAGCAATGTGATATAGAGCAGACTAAAGGTTTCCAAAAACCAACAGTGGTGACTATCCTCCCATCACCGTACTCTATCTCTACACTGGGAATATATCTTATCTTAGTGAACAGGTGCCTATCTTTACACATGTGAATGGAGGCACCTAAATCTACAATCCAACTTGATTCACCTTTCAATCCACCGTAAGCACATTTCTGCCTTCGTGGAATTTCGACCTCGTTTTTCGCCTCCAACTCCTCATCTAAAAGGAGCTCATCGTCCTCGTCCTCGGAATCCGCCTCATGTACCTGTGTCACAAGGGCCTTTTTCTTTCCTCTCGGGGTACCAATGGTGTGCCCCTCCTTTAACCAAAGCTTGGTTAGCTTAGTGCACTCTGCCATATAGTGCCCAAGTTTCATAAAAAAATGACATAAACCTTTGGGAGCCCTTGGTTCGAACTCGTCGGTCTGATTTTTCTGCTCCCTCCCCCCATAGTTTCCGACTGGTTTCCAGGAAACCTTGTTCCTCCAATCGGTCGCAGTTGCTAAGGCTTGGCCACTCTTTCCTCTCTTTCGGATCTTAATCATATTCTTCCGAACGAGAATCATCCCTACCACTAAGTTCCATATCCACTTTGAGTCTGGCAAGTCCTACACAAGGTTGACTATGTTCTCGAACTCATCGGATAACTTCATCAGTAAACAGTTAACCTTTTGTTTTCACTAAAATCCTTTCCCGCACTCTCTAGCTCCATGAAGAGTGTAGCAAGCTCATTGCAAAAATCCAACATCTTCCCCCCTTTGTATACATACTCCTTAACTTTCTGATCAACCAACTGTTGTTGGTGAATCGTACCACTTCGGTACATCTCTATGAGAGTCATCCAAAGATCGGATGCCCTTTCTACCTGCAAATGAGGACATGCAAGTCCTTGAGTGAGATGGCGTAGGATGAACTGTTTTGGCGCCATATTGTTGAAGTCCCAAGTTTCAGTATCATTCTCCTCGTTCCTCGGAAAAGGTGAAATGAATGCCAAACCAGTTGCTATTGGTGTGGTCGCATCTTTCTCCTTTCCTTTGTCCACCACCTCTCCTTCTTTTGTTTCCTCCGTTGAAGGTGGATTCTCTTTCCTGGTGAATCTGCTTCCTCCAAACCCTGGAGGAATTCCAATACTTGATGGACGCCCCAACCGTCCACTCACTATCTCCCAAAACCTTTTTTCGCATAAAGCTCCTATCATCATACTTTCCCAATATATGAAGCCAGTTCCAATAAAGATTGGTACCTTAGAGGGTGGGCCCATAACCTGAAACTCTGAGACATCCATAAGTCCTCAGAGTGGACAGCTTCCAAGAAGCCTCTAAGATAATCCTGACCCCTTTGTGTTTCAGCAAAAACAACTGCCACCGTGGCAGACAAAAAACTCTGACCACCTGCACCCCTGTGAAGGTAAGACTCCCCTGAGTCGATAGCAAAAAGAATCTCTGAATTTGCTCCCCTGATTAGTAAGTTATGGAGGGTCAAAGTTCTATCTTCTAATTTTTCTAAGTCCTATCTCTCTCATAGACTCTATCAACTGATGTACGGAACCAATCAGATTTCTCCTCCGTACCCAAAAGTACAGCTGCTGGTGTACTTTATGTACGAACACTGTACGACATGGCCTAAATGTCCACACGTGGTATGTCCGGATTCGCTCCTTAAATCTTCGGAGATGCCGCGCTCCAATGTCATTCCGCCACGTGTCATCCGATGTGGCGATGTCCAAAAACCGCCGAAATCTTCTTTCGCGATCTCGGCGCTAATTCTGGCCGTCCGATTAAATTCACATTTAATTGTAGCCGGAATAAATACCTGCGCGGTATTCGTTTCGCTAAAGAAATTAATGCGCGGTATTGATTTCTTATCCGTTCTGAAATCCGTACTTTTACATTACGGGATCTATGTATCCCGTAAACAATTACAGTTAAATGAATTGTTTACGTATTTATGTTTATATTATTATCATACCATATAGTACTTAACACTACTCTAGACTTAAAGACTAAGGCTACCGGCTACCAGCTGTCTGCCGGCCGGTAGGTACCAGGTTCAAATCTTGTGGCCAGTACATATCTTTTAGTAAATAAAACCTCTAACTAATATAAATTTCCCGTAAACCTCAGGATAGCCTAGGTAGCCATGGCTCTAGCTCCCTCTCCAATTTCTCAGTGATTGCGACAAGTTTGAGAGTTTGGAGAGAGGAGTTAGAGGTAGACTGCCCCGGATTCTTTCTATACTTCTTTTTAGACCTAGAAAATACTTAAAATGGACCATTAATTTCTACACGTCCAAGTAGTTTTTTTGTTGAATATAAAACATTTATAAGGTTTTCAATGCTAAAAATCGCTTAAGTGTAGGTCAAAGTGGGCGAAGTTCAATTACAAACATTTAGAACATAACCTAAACAAACGTGACCACGGAAATCCCCTCCAAAACAAAATAAGGCAACAAAAATAATCACATTTAACTTGGGCATTATCTTATACTTCTTGTCACATTTTGTCGTGATGTGTTGCGACTAAAGGTAAAGAACAGTCTCAATTTTATCGCGAAATGACTCAAATCAATAATTATAAAGTCGCGTTCGTCATGATATATATGCATTCAATAAACATTGCTAAACTAATCAATCAAAATCACCATGAGTCGTTTCGTTGAATAAACGTGCACAAATATACTACGGAATGGACATATATAAATACAAAATGTATATAGTGGCAAATACAAGCTTTTTGAAAAAAATTAACATAATTACCTTGCAATGGTATAACAAATCAAAAAGTTTTACTATAATTCATAAAAATGTAGTACAAATTAAGGTTATTAATTAAAGTTGCAACTACTATGCTTAAATCATTAGTTTACTTTTGAAAAAGTTTGAGAGCAAACATTTCTAATTTATAAAAATAGTACACATTATATAAAATATATAATAATTAATCATATTTCATTACCCCACTTGATTAGCTATAACAATATGCACATGTAAACAGAATATCAAATAAAAAGAAACAAAAAAACAAAAAAAATGGTACAACATCAATTGTCCATGTAATAACAATAATTTGATGTGATGATAAATTTGACTCGTAATTTAAAGTTGTCAACAAACTTTTGCCTCTTGTCTATTTTAAATAGCTAAAAATAAACTTTTGTTAATCTGTTATTATTAATCGTTATTATTTAGTATTAAGTTTTTTTGTTAAAAAATAGACAAACAATGACATAAATGAGACTAATATAATGTAGAACTAAATTCACATTTTACAAAATCATATTGTTTATTCAAATAATAAACGTAAACTAAATGATAACTTGGAGTTTATAATTTCATCGTAAAACATCATTGTCATATTATAAATGTATAATCTAGGATATAAACTTACACAATTTTTTGTTTCTATATAATAATCACAACTCTATGAAATTTATTTCACTCATAATGATATCAATTTTAAACCTAATCGACAAACAAATGTTAAAATGTTTTTCCTTTAAATAATCATGTAAACGTTATGATGTTTTGAATTTATTAGATATTAGATTATTTAAAGCCAGTTAAAAACCTTAATATTTTAACATGTGAATTTTTATGATTGTTGAATCCACAATTATTACACGAATACAAACGTTAATTTACTTTACCATTGTAAAAACCCCCCTTAATATAAACAGTTGTACGATTTATTCCCCTCTCGGATCATATGTTGTTAATAGCCATTTTCAGCCATGAATTACCCTCGGAAGAACCACAGACTACCCCAAAACAGCCTCCTTTGATTCCACTCAGAATTCTATAGAATAACCAAACCCAGCTGAAACTACTCAATCAAAGAGTTCCTAGGCCACTTAGTATTCCCACCAATTTTCATATAACAATACTAAACCGAATAATCACAATACTCAGTCAAAGTTGCAGAAAAACAGCCTGCCAGACCTTTGATAAATATGACCAACTTCACAATGAAGCCCCAAGCAAATCAGACTTACAATAGGTCTGCAAATTCGCCACAAAATTTCCAATACAAATAGGAACACACATGCAAAATTTCAGATAATTCTGCCAATAAAACTGAGAGCAATTCTCAGATGAAAATCCCAAAAAGGAGCAGAATGGTTCCTAAGTCAAAAATGAGTAAGTCCTACAAATATACACTACAGCTTACTACTAACTATACGGAGGCATACCAGCCGTTCGTAATCAATCAACTACCTCTATTAATGTGAGTGTACCTGAAACCTACATTAATAATTAAGACACAGGACAAAACATCGTTAAATATTTACAAGTCTTACTAATTCCGTCAATCGAATCGGGACCGTCCAAAATAAGTATCTTATGACGGACGTGATTTCGCGTCCCTCACCAAACTGACGGCGCCGCCGTCCGTAGCCCTTTTTTCGCATACTTGATGTCATGTCACACGGTCACACAATCACTTGACGAACTGATGCCACCTCACCAAAATTAATCCATACACGTGGCGTCTTTTCCACTCAATGCCTCTCACGCAACTTTTAGTTTGAATCCCTTTCGTCATCATTATGATTCGTACTTACAGTGTACCTTTCAACAATATTCCAAATCGGATCGCTTCGCGATCTGCCGTTCATTTGACTTACGTTTGTTCGCGCCACTCAATTAGATTCGTACGTCTCAATACACTTAGTACCTAGTACACAAGCTGCTATGACTGCGTTGTGACTGGCGCAGCATGACAACACAATATCTTTATCACACACACTGCTATGGCTACGATGTAACCATCGCAGCATGGCAACATAGCAATGTGATACAGAGAGGACTAAAGGTTTCCAAAAACCAACATGATACGCACACTGTATAAATGCGAACACATTATTCATATATCGGTGCAAATTTGAAATACATAAATTTGTATATATCAATGTAAAAATCTATGTATATACATACGCATATATACGTAAAAAGAAACATAAATGTGATAATATGTTTTTTGTATCCCACTAAGTTGATAGATCGCCAACGGTTTCCCGATGTGATGATTTGCCAAAAGACTAACTGGTAAGAGTATTGAGAAAAAAAAAGAGAATGTGACAAAGTTAGCCACAAAAAGTGTGAGCATACAAAATATATTGAGTAAATAGGTTAGAATGAGTGGAATGGGTTGGAAACATTAAAGGGAGCTGGACGATTTTTTTTTTGTCTTTCGATTTTAAGATTAACATACATAAATTTATTTGTTTCATAAAGTTATAAATGTGCCTATACACCCAAGCAATGTTTTGACGTTTCCCATGTAATGTTAACACTTGGGACAAAAATTGATAAGTTACATTATATCGATGCCAAAGATGTTGATATTAACAAATCATTTACGGATTTATAAAATACCGCTCCGTGAAATTACATCTATTATCGATTGATGCATACTTGTTCATCAGGTAATGATGCGTTATAGCTGATGCAAACGTTAGACTCAACGTAAATGGTAACTGAATTGTTTCCACAAATACACATTTATTAATACTTTATAGAAAGTACTTACTATTTTGCACATTAGTACGCTTTTTGAAATACGTTATCAAATACCTTATAAGAGTTTAACAAAATACACATAACAAATATTTTATGTAGTTATAAAACATGTCATTTATTAAACTACGTCAAAATGCAATTTTTTTGAGACTAATAAAATTTGTGTGTAGTAGGTAAAATAATAGACAAACTTTTATTTTAACGTTAAATTTATGTTTTAAGAGTCATATTTGTATGCCTAATATTTACATTTAATTGAGTCTTTTATTTTAAGAACACCATTTTTTTCTATTGTTGAACTACACCGCAAATCGTAATTACAGTAAATATCGCTAATTCGGTCGCCCTAAATTTCAGCTCTATCACGTTAAATAGAGTAAATGATTCTAATTTTTTATTATACTATTTAAGGTAAGGTTTATTTATCGTAAAATAATTATAATATAGGTTCATTTTAAATAGTGTGGAGTATGGACGACGTTCGACCGTGCAAAATTGTACTTTTATTAGTAAAACGGTACAAATAATGATTTAATACAGGTCGTTATCATGTAACTGCGTTTAAACAAAACCGCGTAATGCAAACGTCATAGTGAAGATAAACTGTACGTTTTGTCAGATTCTGTACCAATACCTTATTTACAGTAGATATATTAGCGCGCCAAATTAGAGTACTTAAATAAATTAGAGTGTAATTCCTTTTTGAAAAACTTATATCACACAAATTAGAGTTAAAAAACTATAATTATTATTTTTTATTTTTTTACTCTAATTTTTTCGTTACTCTGATTACGATGCGCGGTGTAGTGCTATTGATCTTTTGTTGAAAAACTAATATATTTAATGGCTCTCGATCCCATCTGTCTATTTCTTATAAATTAATGTTTATGATTGACCTTTATTATTACCCCCTATTTTACCTGAAAATGTTTAAAATAAAACATTAAACATCTGCCTCATGATTAGATTTTAATTTCGATTTTGTTGATTTTATTTTTGACCAATATTTTTTAGGGAATAATACGAATTTCTGTACTTCGAAATTAGAGATTTTTTGTTTTTGTTTTTTAGCGCAGTCCGGCGGACCCGGATTCCGGGTGTCCCTATGTGTACCAAACGAAATTGTCACTTAACGGCGTGACGATTGTATACGTCGTCAAAGCCCGTGACGGCTGTCAACGTCTACAATCTATGATGACGCACGTTATTTTTCGTAACTGCTTGTGACGTCGCATGACTTTTCGTGACATTGTAGACCTACCGCCCTCCAGCCTGTGTTGTTTCATGGTTGAAGAAGATGGTTTTTGCCTTTGCGTCTATTGTCGGCTCGACGTGAAATGGCATAGGAACCTTAGAGACCCCTGCAAAAAAAAAATCCGTACCGGATGGAAACTGACAAAACAAAACAAACTGTGTACTTCTCTTTGTCGTATTAGACAAAAACGGACAAAACATAGCGAATCGTGTACACTTCCACGTCGCTTGAATTCGTTTGAAGTTTTTGAACAAAACATTACACGTGCGAATACGTGTTCCTATTTGTTTATAGAAAATACCTAATTTTAAAACACATCGGCCCTGTATTTTAAAGATAAGGTTGAAGATGACGTTTTTTGTCGTCGAAGTGGGTCGAAAAACACAAGACGACAACATGTAGTACATTTTAAATTCGATGATGACGCAAAATGTACTTCTCTTTTTCTCTATTTTTTGTACTGTTGAAACTTACGCGGTACGACTCTAAGTTTTACAAGAAAACGACAGGAAAAAACCCTTAGTTAAAACACACAGAGACGCACCCTAATGTACTACAGAAATTTCTGTACCTTGGCATGACAAGTCACAATATGGAGACGTGGATATCCTCCGCTGGCGGCTTTACCCCCGGCTGCATGTTCACAATCCCCTACCAAAAAAAAGAACGTCCACGTCAGTTTTTGTAGTCGTAGAGATTCGGCCGTGACGATTATAACATTGCCCATCGCAAAAAAACAAAAAAGTACCAACACGCGAAATGATAGCTTTTGTTTGTTTTTTCCATTTATTTTTTACCCTGCCTGAAGTTCCAGCATTGACAAGACCGAAAACGTTAATCCCAACGAATTGTACAAAGTGAATTGTACAAAGTTCAGTTGAGAGCAAAGTCCAAAAGCGGCCACAGATGTTAAATTTGTTTACAGGTCGCACGCTTTCCTAAAACATATGTCAACGGCTGTTTTTTTTTGTACCGTCATTTTATCTTTTGTTTCTGCCCAAGCCAGTCATATGCCTCTATAAAACCTTAATTGTTTCTATTTCGTCTTTATCAACGACCACATCTTTGGGCAGCACAGCACGGTATTCTCACTGCTTTACAGACGAAACTTTTTCGCAAGTCGCTAACGGGTCAAAGAACAAGTTCGGGCAGTCGCTTAAAAGTTTTGCGGAAAAAACAAAGAGAATAAAAAAGAAGCTCGTAAAATGTTGACGTTCGGTTTATACTTCTTTCAGGTCCCCTCACCAGATCCATCATAGTTTTGCGACAGCAGCACTGGTCATCCTGCTGCTGTTCCTCCCCTACAACCAATAATTTTTAGTGTTGTCTCTTTTTCTTTCTCTTCTACTGTGAGCCCCTTATTGAGACATTATGGTAAGTAAAAAAAACTGTCTAGCTGTTCCTTTTGGTAGTCGATTCATTGTTAGAAGGCTCATTGCTGGTTTTTCTTGCATTTTCCGTGTTGTAGTGATGTGGAATCATTTTTATTTGCACTGATCTGTACACTAATGTTTATTATGTGCTGGAATTTTGCAGGGGAGGCGGATCTACTTTCTATGTTTTATAGGACTCTTACTGTTCATTGGTACACTCTCCCTAGCAAGAGTTGCTCAGACGGATGCTGATGACAGCCCGGCATCAACTGGCGGATCCAAGAAGGCTGCATCTGACGATTCTGATGCTGCTTTGAGTAACGATGACGATTTCATGGGTGATGTAGGTGATGAGGAACTGGATGGAACTCTTATTCTGACTTCTCCCAAGAAGGCAGCAGCCAAGGCAATTTCAGGCGACGATCTGTCCACTTCAGGTAGTTTTGGCTACATTTTTTATTTTAAAACCTTCTTCTTGTCGGCATGCCTACGGCTCACACTTTTTGTTTCTTTACTAGGATAGGGAAGTTTCCGATTTATTTTGAACGGAAGTTGGGGTTTTGTTGCAGGGAATTGTTCAAAGGAGATCCAAGAGTTTTGCAAGGACAAGGCTGCCGGACCAGCTGTCTATTTGGACTGCATTTCAGCCAGAATTAAATTCGAGAAAGCTGGCAACGATGATAAGGGTGAGAAGCTGATGATATTAGTAGCTCTTTGTGCTTTGTGCAAGTTTCTGCCTTTATCATAGCTACTGTTCCATTTTTATCGCTGAAGCGGATTTGGCGGATCCACTTTTAATCGTCTCTGTGTTGTCTCGTTTTCAGGCATTACGGTTTCTGCTGATTGCAAATCTGAACTCCGGCTGTTCAAAGTGGAGATGTACAAAGACGTCTCCAAAGACAAGAAAATGGGTGAGTTTTTTTAATGTTCTTTTCGGAACTGCTGGAATATAGCGTTTTAAATGCTGAATGTATTTTACATTTTTGTTTAAAATATCTGCCAGGCTTTTCAACCATCATGCTCACTGTGAATTGTAGTTAATTCTTGTATCTCAGTCTTCTTTTTCCTTTTATTGCAGAAACTGCCTGTAAGACTGACATCACGAAGTATTGTGGTGACAATTTTCTCTACCCTGAGCCAGGAAATATCCTAGCTTGTTTGAGGTGAGTCGTAGCCTGGATCCCTGATTTGTTAAAATTCTTTCACTGTTGATTTTTTTTGCTGAAACTTTTGTGAATAATGTGAATTGCTCGTCTGTGTTGATGCAAGTCTTGGGGTTTTTTTTTCAGGAAGGTGAACAAGGTTGATAACGTGACGGATGCATGCAAGACTGAAATTCTTCGCGCCCAGTTGGATGCCGCGAGTGATTTCATGCTTGATCCTCAGCTGAACGAGCTCTGTTTTGGAGAAGCAGAGAGGCTCTGCAAGGGTGTTCAGCCAGGGGAAGGTCGTATTCAAGACTGCCTCGTAAGTATTTCTCACAGAGTTTGAAATGGGAACTTTAGTGGTCACCATGGTTGGTTTTTCAAGCCATTGAAATTCTAACCCTGATGATTTTTGTTTTGAGTTTATGTTCTTTTCTCAGCGATCAAACCGTCCTAAGCTTGATTGGGACTGTCAAGCCGAGCTTTTCCGGCAAGAAGTTGAGAATGTCCCTGATATTCGCCTCAATGTGCGACTTTACCAAGGTCAGTGACGTCTTTCAATCACAATTGTTTTGATGCAAGCTGAATTGTTTGTATTTATAATCAATGAATCATCCATGTGAATTGTTTGCTAAATGGTCTTTTTCAGCATATGCCTTAATCTTCCCTACCGTTTTTGCAGCCTGTTTGAATGACAAGAAGAAATTCTGCCCAAATGTTGCGCCTGGTGATGCTCAAGTTATGGACTGTCTTGAAGAGCATCGCCTAGATCCGGATTTTTCACCTGGTTGGTAAGTGGCTAGTTTTTTTCTTGCATTTGTGTTACTTGTGTAAACTCCCCTTAACCAACAGTCACTATGTAAGTTAGGTGTACGCCTTGAACTGCCTTTACTTAGTGGATGTTTTTTCTTTTTATGGATGTATTGTACAGCAAGACAGAATTTGACAAGATGATGGAAAGGAGAGCTACAGACTTCCGACTAGACCCAACTCTCCAAAAGTTCTGCGAGGGTGATATCCATGATGTACGCTTCCATGATTTTTAACTTTTTGACATTATTCTGCATTGTCTTTTGGTCAATGTATGAGCACGCCGACGATAACATTAACTTTGCAGTTTTCTCAATTTTTCACAGATATGCTACCCACACGTTGAAGACATCACAGATGTTGCAAATTGGGATGCGAAAGTTATTCAATGTCTCCAGGACTATCGAGATGAGTTGAAGGACCCTAAATGTAGACAGCAAGTGCATCAGCTCACCAAACGGGCAGCTGAAGACATTCGTTTTGATAGGCCACTTGCTGATGCTTGCTACAGTGAGATTTTCCTATTAACCACGCTGACAGCATTTCAAAGCATTTAGTTGGTGGTTGCCATGTCTTGTGGTTTTGTGTAATGTGGCTAAGATCGTGAGTTGTTGTTGTACACAGATTGGGCAATTTTCTCAAACCTTTTTGATTTTTGCTTGCTTGCTGTGGAAACACTTTGTACTTATTCTTAATGCTACCTTTTTTAATCTTATCCTGTAGTTGATAGGACCACAATTTGTAAGGACGTTCCAGATGGTAGGGCACAAGTGTTTCGCTGCCTTCAAGATAACCGTGACGCACTGAATGATTTATGTCGACAAGCTCTTTTTGATCAGGTGAGAAGCAGCTTGATTTGCTAGTATTGAAATCTGATGATTTTTGTCTACTGCCGAATTGCTTGTTCATGCTGTTTAATTAAACATGTTGTATAATTAAACTTCCTGTTTTTGGCTAAAACGGCTTCTGTGCAGGAAATCCGAATGGCTGAGGATATAGATTTCAAATTCCCAATGGGGCAAGTTTGCGGTGTTGAAAAAAAGAAGTTTTGCAATAACGTTTCTCCAGGTTTGTGCTGTCCTATAAGTGTAGCCTTGATTTGAGATAGGAAAATGTTTTAAATGATTTGCTGCTTGCCTTTTCAGTGGAAAAGTACCTAATTTGTGTTGTTCTACAACTAGCGTTGCAAGAGAATAATTAGCAGAAGTAGTGGAAGTAGACATAAAAAACAATAAAAGTTATCAAACACCCACTCATCAGTTAACTTTCAGTTGACATAAAATGTGACTCAAAAAGCCAATATGCCCCTATTTACCACAGTGATACACAAGACAAAAAAATGACAATTCCCAAAATTGCAGTCTAAATGACTTAGTAATCCATAAGATATGACGTTTAGAAGTTCCCTATTAAATTGCATTTAGAATATCATAATCCCAAAACTCGATTATTCAAAATTGGTTAAGTCCTAAATGATATACTCACAGTGAGTATCTATTGGTCACACAAATTCGAGTAACTGATGCGTGTAACTTATTGTCGGCGTCACTTCGTAAAACGTGCATAAGATTCTCTTCTCGACACACGTCTTTGTAGAGGTGAAATACACTCTATTGTACTTCTGCTCCTGTTACACTAATAAAAGTAAGTATTACATAAAACTACTTAAGTCTTTTTGGTCTTCTTTGACAGCATTGTCTCATAAATATATAGATTTCAATTTACAACACTCCCCTAAATCTTTAGACTGTGTTACTCACTTAGTCCAATAGCCTCTCTGCAATATTGCAACTTAGGATTATTAAAGGCTTTTGTTAACATTTCAGCCACCATTTTCTCATCTGGTAAATAACACAATTTAATGACTTTTGTAAGTATTTTAATTTTGGCAATGTGAAGCCTAACATCCATTTGTTTGCTCTTAAAGTGATGGTTGAGGTTAGAGGCAATTGCAATGGCTGCCTGGATGTCTCACCAAATAGCATGAGAACCAGCTTGCATATACCCAAGTTCATGTAAAATGGACTCGACCCATAAAAGCTCATTGAGGGTGGAAGCAGTTGCCATATATTTTGACTCCATTTTGGATTGAGATGTAAACTTTTGTAATTTTTTACTCCAGCAGCAAGTTTTATCTTCAATCTACAAAACAAAGTCGGTTGTAGATTTCCAGCTAGTTCTATCTTCAATCTACAAAACAAAGTCGTTTGGAGATTTCTAACTTGGTATGCCTACATAGCTACCATCGCTCCACGTGTGTATTTTCACCTTTCCTCCGAGTACAAGCTAAAGTTTTCGAATACGTTCAAGATATCTCAAGACCCTTTTTGTTGCTTCCCAATTTGCCTTTTTAAAATTCTTCTGACTTTTACTGAAGACTCTCATTGCTGCCGCAACATCGAGCTCGTACAATTCATAAAATATATAAGAGTTTTAACTACCTGTCTATATGGCTTTGAAGCCATAAACTCTTCCTCCCGTGTCTGTAGATTCTATCAAACCATTATGCCTGAATTTGAATCAATTCCTTCCAATTTCTGTCTTAATTCCACAGGAGTTACAAATCCTCTGCATGTTTCATTTCAAATCTTTCCTGCATGTTACCTATTGCTTCTTTCTGAGTCAATATAATCAACTTTTTGTTTTTGTCTCTTTTTTCCTTCATACCTGTGGTATACTTGGCAACTACGAGGTTTTTCATCTCAAATTTGACCTTGAAGCTGCTTTAATGCGGTTTATATTCATTGACTTACTGATTGTTAATAAGTCATCCACATATACAATGTACAGTATTCCATCCTCCCCTAGTAAGACATATACAAGAAAATCTGAGCTATTTTCTTAAAACCTATCCCGGTCAAAAACTCATCTAACTTCAAATTCTATTGCCCAAGGCCTTGTTTTAGCCCATGCAAAGTTTTCATCAGCTTAAACACTAATTCTCCTTTTATTTTTCTTTATACATATCAGGCTGTTTCATGTAAATAGTCTCTTTAACTCTCTATGCAAGGAAGCAATTTTAGCATCCATTTGATGTATTTTCATATTCTCTATAGCCCCTAGACTTAGCCTAATTCTAATAGAAGGAAATTTAAAAATTGGAGAGAAGGTTTTCTTAAAGTCAATACCTTTTTTTGATTGTATCTTTGGCCACTAGTTTGGCCTTATACCTTTCAATGGTGTTCTCGAGGTTCAGCTTGACCTTGAATACCTATTTACTGCCGATGGCTTTTCTTCTTGGAGGAAGATCCACCAGCTCCTATGTATGTGTCTCCATAATAGACTTCATTCAGCGTTTGCCGCCTCGATCTTGCGATAACTCTTAGATGATGAAAATGCCTCCTTAATTGTTAAAGTCTCCTCTGTAGCTGCAGAACAAGCAAGCAGACGGCTACTAGATCTTCGTCCTCCCAAAAATTTTGAGGCTGAAATTGTCGACAACTTTGGATTTGACTGCCTTGTCTGATCCGTGACCTGTGCTAATTCAAACTGCGTAACAGTATGTTCCGTTTGAGTTGGAACTTGTGGTGAAGCATCCTGTGAAGTCAATGGAAGTCAATGGGGGAACTGAAGAAAGAGGTGTCCCACTTGCTTGTTGAAAGTAAACTTGCTTTGTATGGTGAGATTGAAATATTCATGTTTTTCTTTTGCCGCTTGGTCTTGCACTATAAATAATTCTACCGAATCCTGTTCATCTTTAATTTGGATATGCCCAAAGATTATAAGTTTTTGTTTTTCAAAAACAATCACTCTATAACCCTTTGCATTATTTTCATACCCCATGGAAATTTTCGGTATGTCCTTAGTATCCATTTTCCCTCTATCCTGTGAAGTATTTAGAATAAAACACTTGATCTTAAAGTGACTAACATCTGGTTGTCCCCAGTCCAAAGCTCATAAGGTGTAGTGCTTACAGGTTTAGATGCAATTTTGTTTTCAATATAAACTGTAATTTAGAATCGTTGCCCAGAATTCCAGATCTAGCCCATTTATATGTATGCATGGACCGAGTACTTTTTGTCACTGTCCTATTTATTCTCTCAGAAACACCATTCTGTTCTGGTACTGTAAGATTGTGACTGATACCTTCTTGAAAAAAAAACTTTCGAATTCCTTTGATGTGTATTCTCCCCCATTTTTCGATCACAGCGCCAAGATTGGAACCCCATGAAGCTATTTCGCCCACGCTTTGTAGTGTTTGAAGTGAGTAAACACTTCACTTTCATGTTGCATGAAGTAAACTTTGGTGTACCTCGATTAGTCATTCGTGGATGTAACCATATAGTGGACGCCTCCAGCCGAAACAACTTGTGAAGTACCGATAACATCAGAATATATTAATTGCAAAACTTTGTCCGATTCGTGGTCTATTTCCTGTGGAAATGGTAATTCGTGGATCTTGCCAAGTGAACAACCATCACATGATTTTATAGGATGAGAAGTGAGAGAAACTCCATCAACCTTTCCCGAATTCACCATTTTCTTTAGACTATCATAATTCATATGTCCTAACCTTTTATGTGTTAACTGATTATCAAATTGGACACTGGAGTAGAGAATATCATTTTTTTTATATTCAGCCATGTCCATCCGGTATATTTTGTTAGAAAGAATAGGTCCTGTTACTGCTACTTTCCCTTTCTTGCTTAGAACCTGTCTACCTCTTTTCAGAATGACTTCAAAGCCTTTGCTCTTCCGTAAGGATGTAGAAATAAGATTCTTCTTAAAGTCTAGAATATACAAAACATTGTGAAGAGTTCTCTCTACTGACTTTCTCCCCACATCTACCATCAAAGATACATCACCCTGAGCCGAGGTTTGAATACTCATGCCACAAGCATAGTAGATATTTGGAGATGTTTGCTACAAATTTGTAAAAGCCGCTTTGCTCCAGCACATGTGGGCCAATGCTCCCGTGTCTATGATCCATCTTGCTTCTTTTAGACCCTCCATGGTTGCCGCCATAACTAGTAACACCGCCTCCTCTTCCTCAGTGAAGCTTAGAGACTCATCTGCATCATCAGTTGCAGAAGCTAAAAATAAAGCATTTCCACTGGTAGGATTCCCAAAAAAGCCTCTATGATATTAGCTCTGCTTCCAACCTAGCATCTATGAACCCTTCTCAATTGCCTTTTTCAGCTTAGTGTAGTACTTGTATCTATGTCCTTTCTCAAAGCAATAAAAACAAGTAGTAGAAGATGGCCTATTTGACCTCTGACTATATTGATTAAACTTATTTTGATTCTGGTGAAATTGACTCCAATTCTGATTAACATGATTTCTTTTGTCAAAGTTTGTGTCAAAAGCTTCAACTCGTCCTTTTCTCTTTTAAGGAGTTTAGTATTAGTATCTTCCTCCAATATAAGATTATATGCTAACTGAAATGACCAGCTAGCCTTATCATGACTTTTTAATTGAACAGACACACCCTTCATGTTACTACGGAGACCTCTAATAAGCAAAGTTGTTTGTTGAAACTCGGGAAAAAAGCCACCAGCAGAAAAGTTTGCATCAATAAGTGCACAAAAATCGTCACAATACGCGACCATGGTTCCCCCGAGTTTTTGTATCCCCAAATTTTTCCAGCCACCAAGAGCTCCTATTGAACATTCGTTTCATCAAAAGCGGATTTTAGGGATGTCCAAATCTCCCTCGCCTTCTTCATTTTCAGTCGAGTTATGACCAAATTTTTCTGAAATACAAAGAATGAGATTGTTCCTTGCCATTGAATTCTTTTTCGCCCAACTCGGATCTGTTTCATCCAAGGAGCTATCCAAGACCCCCAATTTCAAATGAAGATTCAACCAGTGCCGCCCAGTACGTATACTTTTGGCCATTGAAGATATGGATTCTTGACAAAAGGCCTATAACCTGTTGTTCTACAACCATCGTTGCACCGTTGCAAGAGAAGAACCAGCAGTTGTAGTGGAAGTAGTCATGGAAGGACAACAAAAGCTATCAAACACCCACTCAACAGCCATCTTTCAGCTGACACAAAATGTGACTCAAAAGGCCAATATGCCCCAAATTTACCATAGTGATACAAAAAACAATTAACTGTCAATTCCCAAAATTGCAACCCAAATGACCCAATAAATCATAAGATATGGCGTCTAGAAGTTTCCTAAAAACTGCCCTTAGAATATCATAATCCCAAAACTGGATGATTCAAAATTGGCTAAATCCTAAACTATATACTCACAGTGAGTATCTATTGGTCACACACTAATTCGGGTGACTGTACTACAGTACTATCTTGATTTACGACAAAGTAACCAACCTGTACTTTACTGTACAATGAGTACTTCCAAAAACCTAATTATTACTTTCCAAAAACTAATTAATGAAACACTATTTTCTATTACGCTAAACTACAAAATACTGTTCTTCAAATATATACAGATAGTGGACCGTACAACAAATGTTTCGGGTGCTTAGTTAGCGGGGGGCGCTAAAGTCTAGCCGATTGTAGTAGTGTAGTACGAAGCACCTGAGTGCGTACGGTATGCTTGGTCACTTGTGGTCCCACGTGAATCGCGTCTGTCGACACGATTCGAATCAATGATCATAATAAGTACCGTTCCATACATTTCCGAAATATCCGGTCCAGATTCCGTTCGTCTGATCCGGCGAATCCACTCGTCTATTGCGTGACGGGTGTAACCGATTGTCGACGCCACTCTGTAAAACCGGCATAAGATTCTCTTGTCGACACACGTCCTTGTAGAGGTACAATACACTCTATTGTAGTTATGCTACTGTAACACTAATGAGGGTAAGTATTGCCTAAAACAACTTAGAAAATATTCTA
>JBBHKE010001702.1:0-63113 GCA_037447655.1 Zygnema cylindricum
GTCCGTATAGTTTTGACGTCATTATGACGCTAGTATTATTTGTCGCGCTGAATGTCAGTTAATGTTCACACTGACGACGATGCTGTCGACGGACGAGAGTTATGCGAACGGCTTTTTTTCGATGTGATTGATTTTTCGTTTAGTCCGATTTCACGTGCGAGCGCGATTATATTAAATCATTATTTGTACCTTTTTACTTAAAAAAGTACAATTTCGCATGGTCGAACGTTATCCGTACTCCACACTATTTAAAACGAACTTATATTACAATTTTTTACGCTAATTAAACTTACCTAAATTAGAATAATGAAAAAATTAGAATCGTTTACTCTATTTGATGTCATAGAGTCGAAAGTTCGAGCGACCCAATTAGAGTAATTTACTCTAATTACGATTCGCGGTGTAGTGTTGGGTATCGGGTAAATTCATATCGCGATAATCTCGATATTCAATATATCGAATATCGATCGAGCAGAATATTCGATATATCGTACCGAGACCAACATAAATTATCGCGATATATAGTATTTTTTAAATTTAATATTTTTATTTTTTATATAATATGTTGTTTTAGCGAAAAAGTCAAATTGTCTAATGCGCCACGTACGGCGTGATTTTCGTTTGGTGACTTAAAGGTAGACGCCGCAAAAAGTAACCGACAAAAAAATACTAATTCTGTAATTCTAATGATTACTTTTTTTGGGTATGGTTACACGAGGAGGTGTCTGGAATAGTACGGACAACAAAATTTATGTATTACAGAGGCCTCGGGTACATCCGTTTCGGTTGTAAATAAGTTTTACATACGTGTTCTGATATGAGTGGCTCCACGTAAGCTTACTATTAAATCTCAAAAATCATCAAATATCTGGAAACCGACCTTTTTTGTATGGAAAATCGTACTTGAGGATGACGTACGTGTACTTCACAAGTGTACCTCGTCAATGTACCTCAAAGATCTCCTTCACTTTGCTGACTTTCAGGAAAAAATCGTATTTCTTTCCGGCAAAGATTTTATAGTCACTTTGTCCGAAGTCACGTGACTTTGAAAACCTGTGAGATTTTTTTTTTTTTGTTTTTATAGCTTCGATATATTGGTGATACGATATATCGGAAATATATCGGCGATATATCGCGATGATTTGAAATTCGATATATCGAAGCGATATATCGATTTTCGGGTACTTGAAATTCGATTTAAATAGAATATCGGCAAACGGTCCTCGATACCCAACACTACTACTGACACTATTCATTTCGCGAATCTTACTAAAAGTTAAAGGCCGCAAATCGTAATCTATTGTAAAGTATTAATTATGTACTTTTTACGTTGTTTCCAAAAAAATGTCAAATTATTATGTAAATATCAAGTGACATATCGTAAATATTGGTTTTCTCATATATCGTACATTATTGCAAAGTGCCAATTATGCGTTTTATACCGTGTTACCACAAATATATCAATGATATGTCAATGTCATGCGACATGTATTAGTTGATAAATCAGCGATAAAAATTATTACGTCAATTTCCAACGACAAATCCTAATATTAGCTTATTCACATGTTTCAAACAATAAGGGTGCGGCCCCATGTGGCTGTAACTTAACTAACTTACTTTGTATTTTAGCGCAGATCCGGCAGACCCGAATTTTAGGTGTCTCTATGTGTTTACTTGAAATTATTACTTAAGTTTGTGACGATTGTATACGTCGACAATACCCGTGATGGCTGTCATCGTGTAAAATCTGTCTTTGCCGCACCGTATTTTTTCAAAACTTTTTGAAGCGTCGCAAGACACATAGTAATTTTTGAAACGATTTCGTATGTAGCATGTGTTTGCGTGACATTGTAGACGTGCAACCTTGTAGCCCTGTGTTGAAATTTATGTATTTTCTAGGTCTGTATTGGAAAAATAAATAAAGTCAGCAAAGGCAACTTGCTTCTCGCTCAACTCTCTCCGGTCCCCATACTTGTTGCAGTCACTGAAGACCAGAGAGAGAGCTAGAGCCATGGCTGTCTAAAGAGGATAGACTAATTTGTAGTTTGTACCAAAATGGTTATTTCGTAGTTTGTACCAAAATGGTTATCACGGTTCCAAGATTTGGTCCACCTACATCCTAACAGACGTTAGCTTTAGCCTACAACTTAGAGTAAACGATGGCATATGTAGGGTACAATAGGTATTTATACATGGACAAGAAGAGAGTTCTAACAAACTAACAAATAACCAAAAACTGCTCTAAACCAGATTTGAACCATGGTTTGTGGTTATATTTTTAGACGTAAGCCTTAACCAATAAGGCGTTATCGAAACGATACACGTGACGGGTTTCATAAATACATAAACATTAACGCAACAACTAATTAACAGCAGACTAACCAAAAGGAGCAATTCCTGCATGTACGCGAATCTGAACCGTGTAAAATATGTTTTGATCGGACGGTCGGCATTATAGCCGCCACGCGAAGTGAGCTTTTGGCGGCATACGGAGATAGCGTCACGCGGTGCCACGTGGCGCCACATTATTTGATACCGGAGAAGATGGGAGGAGGAACCATGGCTTCCGATTTGACAGGTGTCACCTTGTAGACCTTGTCGTACAATGGTCGTACAATAAGTACATCGCCTATTGTACCTTCTTGTACTATATAGTGTTCCTATTGGACTAGGGTTTAGTAGTAGGTAGTCATGAGTAGGCAGACTAAGACTTAGTGATATTTCGGTACCTCTCTCTAAGAGAGCTTGTAACTATAAAGGTCAAATTTGACCAGCCATAACTTAATGCTCGGGTGAGCAAATTCAGTGATTCTTTTTGCTACGGACTCAAGGGAGTCCAAGCTACACAAAGATGTAGTCGGTCAGAGTCTTTGCGTGCTAGGGTGGCACTTATTCAGTGGGAAAGTCAAAGTGGGGATCATTGTCCAAAACACATATTGAAGCTTTGCATTTTGTGGTGGAACTGAGCACACAGAAGGTCTCCTCTTCACAGGGGTGAAGGCATATTGGGGTTCTTATTGTCAAGGGATCATTTATTTGGGTTTATATCAACTTGGAGTCGGCACTATCTAGATTAGCTTCTTTTGGATTTGCGAATTCTGTGGGCAATGGAGCCCATAGAATTTCACCCTGGTTGTACGGCATGCCTTTGCGTAAACCTCTCCTGTCTGGTCATTGTGACTTCGCAAATTTTTCACCTTTGCGTGAAATGACACTACAACATCGAGACCCCTGCAAAAAAAACGGTACAAGGTGCATGGGGACAAAAACCAAAAACTATGTACTTTTTTATTTCGTCAAAAAAAATCGAAAAACTTTTCACACGTGGAAATATTTTTTCCTATTGATGTAAACAATTATTCTTAGCCTAAAACATATTGTCGATGTTGTTTATGATAAGTTTGAAAATGACGTGACAGTGAGTCGAAAAAATACAAGAAGACAAATTTTTGTACATCATAAGTTTGAGAATAACGCAAATTGTAATTTATAAATTTACGATTTCTTCGTACGGTCGCAGCTTCGGCAGTACGACGCTAAGTCATACAGAAAACAACAAAAAAAAACCCGAACCTAGCCACATGGGGCCGCACCCTAAATTGAAAAATTGAATTGTTATTTCAGCTACAGAAACTTGACCACAATTCAAACAAAACCTAGTCATACACCAAAATAGAGAAAAGCATTGTTGCTTCTCTTAAAACTATACTCCAAAAAGAACTTTAAAAACAAAAAAAATGGTGAAATTGCTCAGTATTACCTAGTGAAAGAAAGCAGGGCCACTTCAAGTTGTTGGAAAAATATTGAACATGTGTATGAAACTAAAACATCAAATAAATGCATAGTGAAGGGGGAGGTTTTGCGGCATGTAGAACATGTTTCATAGTTTATCAATACAAGTCAACAAACAGTACTTCAAAAATTAACACTCACACATGTTCAGCTTTGGCCGACACAGATAGTTCGAGAGGACTTCTTCGTAAGTTTATTTCAAAAACGCAGGCGAAAACCAGTGACCGAAAAAAAATTGCGAAAATGGTGGCGTTGATGTGTTGCGAGGACTTTCGACCATTTTAAGTTGGGTTCCACAATTTTTTTGGTGAGAGCGATGACGAAAATTATATTTTTATTACCACCGACAAAAAAAACGCTTGTTAGTGACAAATTGAAACGTTATTTTGATTTAAAATTAACGAACGAGGAAAGATTAAACTTTAACATACTTGAATGGTGGGAAAAAAAAATAGATGTACTTGCGAAAAAAAATGAGGATTTCCTATTCTAGCCGGTGTTGTTAAATCTATTCTAGCTATTTTGGCTTTTAGTTCCATATCTAAATGCAATTTTTCGGAGGTCGAGAACACAATAACAAACAAAATGAGCTCGCTAACGATTTTAATGATTAGTGATCTTATGTCTGTTAGATCCAACCGAAATCTTTTTAATGCATAATTTTTTGTTTTATTTTGTTTTCTAATTATTGTTTTTTTGTTAGTATCGGTTATATATTTGTTTCTTTGTTTTTTTTTTTTTAACTCACAGTTTTTCTAGTGTTCTTTTTTTCTTTTCTTAAACCGGAATGCTTATTTTACCAAATTACCAAAGCATCGTATTAATACCACATTTAGATTTATAGATTTTGTGTAATTTTTAAGTTTGAGGTTGAGATTTTGTATAATAAAGTCGAAAATAGGACGAGGTTGTGATTTGATTATTTATATATTTGATAAAACAAATCATTATTTGGATTTTATGCTTGTTAATTAAAGCGTGGACTATAACCTACTACATCTACCACGTCTTCTTGCAGTAAATAGTATTATAAACCATAATTTCCCGTTAACACTACACTGCGAATCGTAAGTAGCGTTATTAACGCTAATTCCGTCACCATGAATTTTGACCCAAAAACCTTAAAAAGATAAATAACTCTAAATCTTTCTTTACATTATTTAAGGTATTTTTTGAATCAGCATTAACAACTATACACAACTAATCGTCATTAGTGTCAATAACTCTAATTTGGGTTCATACTATTTTGATTTTTTTCCTCAAATATGATATATGATTTTAATTTTTCCTTGACGATAATTAAGGTACCATACAAAATAGCGTAAAGAACGAAAACAAAATAAGATCTAAATAGTGTGGTGAACGGTCGATGTCACACCGTACATAATTGTACCTTTTCAAGTTAAAAAAATTAAATCGGACGCGCACGCATAGGAACGTGCGCTCAAAAAACGTGATTAGTCTGACAAGTAAATTAGTTTAACATGTACAGATATTTAAATTTCACAACGGCGTACTATTTCTAATAATTTGTACGGATACATATATTAATGTATATAATCGTACGACGATTATTCCATTTTTGTTGTTCCCAAATTAACAGTAGTGTCGAAATTAGAATACACCTTTTAAAAAAAAAAAAATCAAATTTTTAATTAGCATCAATTACGGTAAATTTTATGCAACACTATTTAAACTTTGACACTAATAACGATTCACGGTGTAGTATAGTACTCTTTTAAATAGTGTGGCTTACGATCGGCGTTTGACCGTGCAAAATTGTACCGTATTAACGAAAAAAGTACAAAAAATGATTTAATACATATCGTTATGATGTAATTGCGCTTTCACAAACTGCGTAGTGCAAATGTCATACTGACGTGAAATTGTACGCTTGTCAGACTTTGTATGTGTACCTAAAAGATATAATTACGATAATTACGATTCACTGTGTAATTAATGCTTACCTTTAAAAACTGTAGAAATTGAAGGCTATTTTAGTATTTTCTAGGTTGTGTAAAATGCAGAAAAGAAGCACAGGCAGTCTGCCTCTAACTCCTCTCTCCAGCTCCCACACTTGTCGCAGTCACTGAAAGTTGGAGAGGGAGATAGAGCCATGGCCACCTATGCTATACAGGATAGATGGATTAGAGCCATAAATGATGAGAAAACTTCAATTATGGAGGCTAATACTTGGGAGTTGGTGGATTGTCCTCTAGACAGAAAACCTATCGGGTGCAAATGGGTATTTAAGTTGAAACTGAACCCAAATAATACCATTGAGAGATATAACGCTCGGTTGGTAGCAAAGGGATTCACACAAAAAAAAGGTATAGATTATGAGGAAACTTTTGCTCCGGTGGTTCGGTTCCCATCTGTACGGATTCTCCTTAGTCTAGCAGCAGCGGAATACATGGAAATTCATCAGATGGATTTCAAGACCGCTTTCCTCAATGGTGAACTAGAGGAAGAAATCTTTATGAGACAACCAAAGGGGTTTATAGAGGAAGGAGAAGAGAGCAAAGTCTGTAGGTTCATAAAGTCTTTATATGGACTGAAGCAGGCTCCCAGACAATTGAACAAGAAATTAGATGAGTTTCTCACCAGTCTGGGATATATTCGGATCAGTTTTGATCATTCTATTTATATATTTTAGGATGAGAATGGAGTGACTTTTATTGCAATTTATGTGGATAATTTGCTAGTGTTAAGTAAATCTTTGGAGAAGATCAATAAGTTAAAGAAAGAACTTAGAGGCAGATTTGACATGAAAGATTTAGGAGAGGCTAAATATATTTTGGGGATTCAAATGGAAAGAGATAGAGGGAAGAGAATAATCACACTAACTCAGAAGAAAGCTATCGAAAATATGCTTGAGAAATTTCAGATGGAAAAGACAAACAGTTGTACCACTCCCATGGACTTGAAGAAAGTAAGTAATGGGAGTGTAGAAGGAGGAGTGATAATACTAGATAATCAATTGAGTCCAGAAGAGAGACAGTTCATGAAATCTATTCCATACAGACAGGTTGTAGGAAGTTTGATTTACTTTATAAATTGTACTAGGCCGGACATAACAGCAGCAGTTGGAGTCATTAGTAGCAGTCTTAATGACCCTAAGAAGAAAGACTGGGAGGCAGCTAAGAGAGTAATGAGATACCTGGTGGGAACTAGGGATTTATGGTTGCATTTGGGAGGGAAGCACACTGACATCACTACCTCGAGTGATGCCAGTTAATGGGATGCACCTACGATGTAGAAATAAAAGGTTATTTTAGTATTTTATAGGTTTTGTAAAATGCAGAAAAGAAGCAGAGGCAGTCTGCCTCTAACTCCTCTCTCTAGCTCCCACACTTGTCGCAATCACTAAATGTTGGAGAGGGAGATAGAGCCATGGCCGCCAATGCTATCTCGACGGGGGCAGATATTAGGTTGGTAGATTTTACCAAAATGAACTTGGCGGACCCATGATTTGAACCTAGTACCTGCCGTCCGTCAAGGCAGCCGGTAACTGGTAGCCTTAGCCATCTAGTCTAAACAAGAGATACATGATATAAGGTTTAGTATTTATTTAAATGTTAACACGTAGAATATTTCATTCAACGGGATATTTCGTCATAGATACAGTTTGTAATGTACGGCGTACGGAAATTCCGAAACGATTATCACGCATTTTGTTTCAAAGGCGAAACAAATATTGCGCAAGTATTTATGACGGCCACGATTGAAATCCGGCTTAATCGGACGACCACAAAGCATGGCAAGATCGCGGAATGGGTTTGCGGCTGTTTGCGGACGACATCACATCAATCGCCACGTGGTGCAATTTCATTTGATTACGACATCTTCAAGGATTCCAGGAACGAATCCAAAAATGACATGTGTCTGCTTATTGGCCATGTCGTACAATGGCCGTACATAAAGTACACCTGCACCTATACCTTTATGTACGATACACTATTATGATTGGTGCCGTACCTCAATAGATAGAGTTTTAGAGAGAGATAGGACTTAGAAAAATTTTATAGATTGGACCCTCTCTTCAGTGAGCTTCTATACAAAAGGTCAGCTTTGACCCTTCATAACTTACTACTCTAGGGAGCAAATTCAGAGATTCTTTTTGCTATCGACTCAAGGGATTCTTCCCTTCACAGGGTGAAGGTAGTCAGAGTTTTTGTCTGCGAGGGTGGCAGTTATTCTTGCTGAAACACAAAGTGGTCAACGTTATCCTAGAGGCTTCGTGTGAGCTGCCTACTCTGAGTTCCTATGGAGGTCTCAGAGTTGCAGGTTATGGGCCCACCATCTAGGGTGCCCATATTCAATGGAGCTGGCTTCATATACCGGGAAAGTATGATGACAGGAACTCTATGTGAGAAACAGTTTTGGGGAATAGTGAGTGGATGGGTGAGGCGTCTATCCAGTCTTGGGATGCCTCCATGGTTTACGGAGGAACATCACTAGAGATGCAACTCTATCTTCAACGGAGGAGACAAAGGAAGGAGAGGCGGTGGACAAAGGAAAGGAGAAAAAGATGACCACACCAATAACAGCTGGTTCGGCATTCATGTCACCTATTCCGAGGAATGAGGAGAATGATATTGATACTTGGGACTTCATCAATATGGCGGCAAAACACTTCATCCTCCGCCATCTTGCTCAAGGACTTCCATGTCCTCATTTGCAGGTAGAAAGGGCATCCGATCTTTGTATGGCTCTCAAAGAGATGTACCAAAGTGGTACGATTCAGCAACAACAGTTTGCTCATTAGAAAGTTAAGGAGTATGTATACAAAGGGGGAAAGATGTTGAATTTTTCCAATGAGCTTGCTACACTTTTCATGGAACTAGAGAGTGCGGGAAAAGAATTTAGTGAAAAGCAAAAAGTCAACTGTTTAATGATGAAGTTGCCCGATGAGTTCGAGAACATAGTCAACCGTGTGTAGGACTTGGCGAACTCAAGGTGGATTTGGAATTCACTGGCAGGACTGATTCTCGTTTGAAGAATACAATTGAGATCCAAAGGGGAGGAAAGAGTGGGCAAGCTTTGGCAGCTGGGACTGATTGGAGAAACAATGATTCCAAGAAACTGGTTGGAAATTATCGAGGGGAGGGGCAGAAAAATCAGACCGAGGAGTTTGGACCAAGGACTCCTAAGGGTTTGTGCCATTTTTGTAAGAAATCCGGACACTATATGGTTGAATGTAGTAAGTTAACCGAGCTGCGGGTAAAGGAGGGGCAGACTGGTGGACCCCGAGAGGAAAGAAAAAGGCCCTTGTGACATAGGTACATGAGGCGGAATCCGAGGATGAGGACAATGAACTCCTATTGGATGAGGAGTTGGAATCGAAAAATGAGGTCGAAATTCCACGAAAGCAGAAATGTGCTTTCGGTGGATTGAAAGGCGAATCATGGTGGATTGTAGATTCAAGTGCATCCATGCACATGTGTAAAGATAAACACCTGTTCACTAAGATAAGAAAGATTCCCACCGTAGAGATAGAGTACGGGGATGGGAGAATAGTCACTACTACTCTTGTAGGATTGGTAGATCTAAAAATGTCAGTAGAAGGAAAGACATCCATAATTACATTCTCCGATGTATTGTTTATTCCGAGGCTGAACAAAAACTACATCTCTATATCTGTATTAGATGTTCAGGGTTTTTTATACAAGCACTAAAAAAGGAGTCATTACTGCTAGTTTTGAGGAGGAAGTTTATTTCACTGCTGAAAAAGGTAGCCAAGGGATGTTTAGGCTGATTTTAAGCAATGAAAAGAAAAAACTTTATTATGCTGGTATTCATGATATAATGTTGTGGCATAAGAGGCTTAGGCATGTGAATCTAGATAAGTTAAGAGAGATGAAAAAGATGGGAGTAGTGGAAGGGATTCAATTTGGTGAAAGTGAGAATGTAAATGATTGTAGTGCATGTGTTCAAGGTAAAGCACACAGGTTACCCTTCCTAAAAACTGCCACCTATAAGGGAGAAAAGATTCTAGATTTAGTACACACAGATATTTGGGTGTCAGCCAAAGTGCCATCACCCAGAGGGAAGTGATTTATAATGACTGTCACTGATGATTGGTCTCGGTATTCAAGGGTGTATTTTTTGAAAAATAAGTCAGAGGCTCAGGAATGTTTTAAACAATATAAAGCATGGAGTGAAAAACTCCATGAAACCTCAATCAAGAGCGTAACGAGTGACAATAGTAGAGAGTATACCTCTAACCAGTTTGAGGATTTTTTTAGAGAAGATGGAGTGCAACACCAAAAGACAGTTCCTGAAAATTCTGAGCAGAATTGTGTAGATGAAAGATTAAATAGAACACTGATTGATAGTGCTAAGAGTATGTTGTGAGATAAGAAGATAGGAAAGAAGTTTTGGGCTGAAGCAATGAACTGTGCAAATAATCTCAAGAATAGAGTTCAGACTTTAGCAGTAAAAGGCCAAACACCTTATGAGAGATCGACAGGCCGAAAACTAGATGTTTCACACTTAAAGGTTTTCGGTAGTCAAGTGTTCAAATTAGACAGAGATCTGTCAAACAGGAAGTTAGACACAAAAAAACAACCAGGATATCTACTAGGATATGATGTAGATGTAAAAGGATATAGAGTCTATGATCTCGAAAAAGAGGATATTATCCTAGTGAAGCACCTAGTGGTTATAGATGAAAGAAAATCTATAGATCCCTTTAAGCATACAAAGACAGTCAAAATCAGATTTGAGTCAAAAAATCTGATAACTTTGAGCTTCGTTACTATCCAGGATTTCAAGAAGATGATGATCTTGCAGGTACGGATAAGATTGAGAAGGACTCAAATGTAGAACCCCTAGTATTAACTCCAACCGAAGCGGAAGACGTGGTGGAATTTGACCCGGAATTTAGGAATATGGGAGAATTAGAAATTGTTCGGAAGAATCTCAAAGAGCCATCTATTCTAGCAACCGAGTTTGAGGGAGGAAGAAGAAGCAGCAAAAGAGTGCAAGAGAGATAACTTAACAATAAGGTAACCAAACTGTCTCACCCCAATGAACCTCAAACTTATAATGAGGCAATGACTTGTCTTGAAAAAAATCAGTGGATGACAGCCATTAATGAGGAGATGGCCTCAATTATGGCGGCCGATACATGGGAATTGGTGGATTGTCCACCTGATAGGAAGCCAATTAGGTGTAAGTGGGTATTTAAGCAGAAACTCAACCCAAATAACACCATTGAGCGCTACAAGGCTCGGTTAGTGGCGAAGGGATTTACCCAAAAAGAGGGAATTAACTACGAGGAGACTTTTGCTCTAGTCTTCAGGTTTCCTTCGGTTCGGATACTTCTCAGTATGGCAGCAGCAGAAGACATGGAAGTGCATCAGAAGGACAGCAAGACGGCCTTCCTACATAGAGAGTTGGAAGAGGAATTTTTTATGCGACAGCCTGAAGGATTTGTGGAGCAAGGGGAGGAAAGTAAGGTATGCCGATTGATCAAATCTTTATATGGCTTGAAACAGGCGCCCCGGCAATGGAACAAGAAGCTCGATGAGTTTTTTACAGGTTTGGGATATGTTTGGATCAGCTCAGATCACTCAATTTATTTGTTTGAAGATGAAAAAAGACTTATTTTTATTGCAATTTATGTCGATGATTTGCTTTTTTAAGTAAATCTATGAATAAAAAAAATAAGTTGAAAAATAATTTAAAAGGAAGATTTGAGATTACCAATATGGGAGAAGCAAGGTATATTTTGGGAATTCAGGTAGAGAGAGATAAAGATAGAAAGATAATAAGATACACTCAAAAAGAAGCCATTGGAAACATTGTTTAAAAAATTCTAAATGGACAAGGCTAATAGTTGTACCACTCATATGGAATTAAAGAAAGGAAGTGATGGGAGTGCGAAAGAAGGAGTTATAATCCTAGATGATTAAGTAGGCCCAGAAGAGAAAATATTTATGCAGATCATCCCTTATAGACAAGTAGTGGGCAGCCTAATACATTTCATGAATTGTACCCGTCCGGACATAGCCGCAGCCGTAGGAGTACTAAGTAGGAGTCTGAATGCTCCCACTAAAAAAGATTGGGAGGCAACTAAGAGAGTTCTTAGATATCTCATAGGAACTAGAGATCTATGGTTGCATTTGGGTGGGAAAAATACTGAGATCACCACTTGGAGTGATGCCAACTATGGGGATGCTCCTATGAGGAGATGCACATCTGGATATGTATTGTATGTGGGTGATGGGCCTTGAACAGCAAAAGGTCATTGCTCAGTCCACCATGGAGGATGAGTACATGGCTTCTTCCTCTGCTGTAAAAGAATTAATGTGGGTCAAGTCTTTGCTTGGTGAGCTTGGTCATCTTAAAAGTGGTGTCCAAAAAGTGTTTTGTGATAATCAAGCTGCCATTGCCATTTCTGCCAATCCTAAATATCACTTTAAAGCCAAACACATGGACATTAGACTTAGGTTTGTTAGAGAGAAAGTAGAAAAAAAGATAATTAGTTTGGAGTATAAACTAGATAGTGAAATGGTAGCAGATATGATGACCAAAGCTATTCCTTCCCCTAAACTAATTTTCTGTTGGAAAAGTGTGGTCTTAAAATAAAGAGTGACTAGAAAATAAGGGCAGTATAGAAATAAAATGTTATTTTAGTATTTTCCAGGTTTTGTAAAATGCAGAAAAGAAGCAGAGGTAGTCTGCCTTTAACTCCTCTCTCTAGCTCCCACACTTGTCGCAGTCACTAAAAGTTGGAGAGGGAGATAGAGCCATGGCCGCCAATGCTATCCTGACGAAGCAGATATTAGGTTGGTAGATTTTACCAAAATTAACTTGGCGGACCCAAGATTTGGACCTAGTACCTGCCGTCCGTCAAGGCATCCGGTAACCGGTAGCCTTAGCTATCTAGTCTAAACAGGAGACACATGATATAGGGTGTAATATTTGCTTTAATGATAACACGTAGACTATTTCATTCAACGGGATATTTTGACAAAGATCTAGTTTGTAATGTACGGCGTGTGGATTTGAGACAGCTGGTGCCCCTGAAGAAGAAGAGGAAGCAACAGCAGTTGCCATAATTAGAATCAAAGTAGAAAGAGGAAACTCTCACAAATACCCACAATTGACCAACATCACAATGAAGCTCCAAGAAAATCAGATATACACTAGGTCTGAAAATTTGCCACAATGAAGAAAATACAACAAAGAAAACACATGCAAAATTTCACAGAATTTTGCCAAAATTCCACAATGATCTTATAATTCAAAAAACCCAAAAACTGCTTCGCGGTTTTTTCATACAAAAAAAAAATCGTGACTTCCAAAATATTCTAAGTCCTACATATACAAGTGAGCCTACAACTGATCTAAACCGTACCACAATTACTGTGGTCTATCGGTACACTAAATCTTTACCAAACCAAACCTTCGCCGTCTGCCGTACAAACTATTTACATAAATCTTTAACTTTAGCCGCCGCTAAAGTGAGCAGCAAAAGTTCGTTCACCGAAATGACGGCGCATTTCAATATTTCACTTTCAAAAATGACGGCGAACTCCGTCCGCCGTCCACGCATTCGTCCCCACTGAAGATGAACCTCCACGTTTAAATCGAGTCACCAAATGACTACGTACTTCGTCGTCCAGATCAACCAACCTTGACTACCCCTTCAAACCGACATGTGTGTCTGAGGTGTACCAAGTGTGTGTACTCCCTTTGGAGTTACATAAACACTAAATCTTGCCTACGACAGTTTAGCTTTCATACGAACTGCTATGGCTGCGGTGCTCTACCAACGCAATTGTAATGTTTAGAGCAGCGCAGCTGTTTACTCAAGCTGCTATGACTGCGGTGTTCTACCAACGCCGGTGCGACATTAGAGCAGCGTAGCATGGCAGCATAGCAACGAAGCATAGAGAGGATTACAAGTTTCCAGCTGCGATGTCAGACTTAGCGTAGCATGGCAGTATAGCAACGAGATATACAGAGGACTGAAGGTTTCCAAAACAACACTCTCTTAAATCTTTAGACTCTCTCAGTCACTAAGTCCACATTCCTCTCTACAAAATTTCAATTTAGGTGCAAGTAAAGCCTTAGTCATCATATGAGCTACCATCATCTCATCTGGTAGATAACTAAGTTTCAAAATTTTGTTCATCACCTTCTCTCTTACAAAATGCAGCTTGATATCAACGTGCTTGCTTTTGAAGTGATGACTTGGGTTAGAAACAATTGCTATAGCTGTCTGGTTGTAACACCACACTATTTGAGGTCCAGATTGCATGAAATGAAGTTTTTGAAGGAGAGACATTACCCAAAGTAACTCCTTGACAGCTGAGCTGGGTGCCATGTAATCAGCCTTCATTGTAGACTGAGCTGTGACTTTATGAAGCTTGCTGCTCCAGCAGCATGTTCCACTTCCAATCTTCAGAATAAATCCGGTAGTGGAGCGGCGGCTTGGCATGTCTCCG
This sequence comes from Zygnema cylindricum, assembly GCA_037447655.1. Taxonomy (NCBI): domain Eukaryota; kingdom Viridiplantae; phylum Streptophyta; class Zygnematophyceae; order Zygnematales; family Zygnemataceae; genus Zygnema; species Zygnema cylindricum. Next base: position 14,253 of record JBBHKE010001702.1, read on the forward strand.
TAACTCGCATCGCTCCAAGTCTGAATCTTTACTTCACCTCCACCAAGAGCAAGTCGCAAATTCCGTGTCCCTGGAAGATACCGAAGAACCCTCTTTGCTGCCTCCCAATGGAATCTCCTCGGATTTTGTAAACTCCGGCTTAAAGCACCGACAGCTTTCGCAATATTCGGACGTGTGCAATTCATAAAGTAGATTAGACTGCCAACAATTTGACGATATGGAATGGCAGCCATAGAATCTGCCTCCCCTGATTTCAAGGTGTCATCAAAAATGACTCCTCCATCGGTCTCCGTGCCTTCCACCTTTTGTTTAAATTCCATGTAGTGGCACTTCCCTTTGCCTCTGCCATGCCAAACTTTTCAAGCATGATCGCAATCGCTTCCCGCTGCGTTAGATAAATCATTCTCCGATGTCTTTCCCTTTCTACTTGAATTCCAAGAATGTACTTTGCCACCGGTACTCTTAATCTTTACCAAACCAAACCTTCGCCGTCTGCCGTATTAACTATTTACATCAATCTTTAACTCTAGCCGCCGCTAAAGTGTGTAACAAAAGTTCGTTCACCAAAATGACGGCGAACTTCAATATTTCACTTTCAAAAATGACGGCAAACTCCATCCGCCGTCCACGCATTCGTTCCCACTGAAGATGAACCTCCACGTGTAAATCGAGTCACCAAATGACTGAGTACTTCGTCGTCCAGATCAACCAACCTTGATTACCCCCATATACCGACACGTGTGCCTGAGGTGTACCAAGTCTGTGTACTCCCTTTGGAGTTACATACACACTAAATCCTGCCTACGACAGTTTAGCTTTCATACGAACTGCTATGGCTGCGGTGCTCTAGCTGCGGTGCTCTGCTTGCGCAGCTGTAATGTTTAAAGCAGCGCAGCTGTTTACTCAAGCTGCTATGACTGCGGTGTTCTACCAACGCAGCTGCGACATTAGAGCAGCGCAGCATGGCAGCATAGCAACAAAGTATAGAGATGATTGAAGGTTTCCAAAACAACACTGAGCAATAATCTTTTGCTGTTTGCTACTCCTGCAAAAGCCCCATCACCCACATATAATACATATGAAGAAGTACATCTCCTCATCGAGCATCACCATAACTAGCATCACTCCAAGTAGTGATGTCAGTATTCCCCCCACCCAAATGCAACCATAGATCCCTTTTTCCTATCAAATATCTAAGGACTCTCTTAGTTGCCTCCCAATCTCTCTTAGTGGGATCATTTAGACTTGTACTCAGCACTCCTACAGCAACAGCTAAATCTGGCCGCGTACAATTCATAACATAGATTAGACTTCCTGGAACTTGCCTGTAAGTAATAGTTTGCATGAACTTCTATTCTTCAGGGCCTAATTCGTTGTCTAAGATCATGACTCCTTCTCCCACACTCCCCTCACTTCCCTTCTTTAACTCCATAGGAGTTGTACAACTATTTGCCTTATCCATTTGAAACTTTTCCAACATGTTCCCTATTGCTTCTTTCTGAGTTAGTCTTATAATCTTACTTTCTCGGTCTCTTTCTACTTGAATACCCAAAATATATTTTGCCTCCCCCATATCTTTCATATTAAATCTTCCCTTCAGATCCGTTTTCAGTTTATTAATTTTGTCCAATGAATTACTTTAAACAAGCAAATCATCAACATAAATTGCAATAAAAGTAACACCTTCCTCATCTTCAAAAACATAGACTGAGTGATATGAGCTGATCCGAATATATCCCAGAGCAGTAAGAAACTCATCAAGCTTCTTATTCCACTGTCACGGCACCTGTTTGAACCATAAAGAGATTTAATCAGTCGGCATACTTTACTCTCCTCTCCTTCCTCCACAAATCCTTCAGGTTGTCGCAAGAAGATCTCCTCTTCCTATTCTCCATGCAAAAAGGTTGTCTTGATGTCCATCTGGTGCACCTCCATGTCTTCCCCTGCTGCTAGATTGAGAAGTATGCGGACGGAGGGAAATCTGACGACCGCAGCAAAGGTTTCCTTGTAGTTAATTCCCTCCTTTTGTGTAAATCCCTTTGCCACTAATCGGGCCTTGTAGCGCTCAATCGTGTTTTTTTGGTTCAGCTTTAATTTGAAAACCCACTTTCAACCGATTGGTTTTCGGTTAGGTGGAGAATCCACTAGCTCCCAAGTATCGGCTGCAATAATTGAGGCCATCTCCTTATTAATCGCTCTCTTCCACCAGTTCATTTCTGGACAGGTCATCGCCTCTCCATAAGTCTTAGTCTCATCTTGATGAGATAGTTTTGTTATTTGTTATTAACCTGTTTTTCTTGCAATCTTTTGCTACTTTTCCTTCCTCCCTCAAAATATGTTGCCGAAATACATGGTTCCCGTGGGTTTTTTCGATCAATCTCGGCAACTCTTCATCCTTTGATTCCGGATAAATTTCCACCACGTCTTCCGCTTCGGGTAGAGTTGTCACTAGAGTTTTTGCGGCCAAATCCTTCTTCGTCTGATTTGTACTTGAAAGAATGTCATCTTCTCTGAAACTTCGATAGTTTGGAAGCTCAAAGTCATCGCAATTTCTGACTCAAATCTGATTTTTATTGACTTTGAATACTTAAAGGGATCCACAGACTTTCTTTCATCCATAACTACTAGGTGCTTTACTAAGATTATATCTTCCCTTTTTAGATCATAAATTCTGTATCCTTTTACATCCTCATCATATCCTAATAAGTACACATGGTTTTCCTTTTGGATCTAGTTTCGAATTAGACCGATCTGTATCTGGACTAAACACTCGATTGCCGAAAACCTCTAAGTGAGATATGTCTGGTTTCCGGCCGGTCCATCTCTCACAGGGTGTTTGGCCTTTTACCGCCAAAATAACAACTCTATGGTTGAAGTAACTAGCAGAGTTCATTGCTTCGGCCCATTACCTTTTTCCTATCTTATTATCCAACGACATACTTCTAGCACTATCTCTTAGTGTGCTATTTAATTTTTCAGCTACCCCATTCTGTTCTGTGTTTTCTAAAACTGTCTTTTGGTGTTGGACTCTGTCTTCCCTCTGAAAATCCTCAAACTGGTTAGAGGTGTTTTCTCCACCATTGTCACTCATTATTCTCTTGATTGGGGTTTTATGAAGTTTTTTGCTCCATGCTTTATATTGTCTAAAATATTCTTGAACCTCTGACTTATTTTTCAAAAAATACACCCTGGAATACCGCGACCAATCATCAGTGATAGTCATCATAAATCTCTTCCCCCCGGGTGAGGGCACTTTGGCTTGTACCCAAATATCTTTGTGTACCAAATCTAGAATCTTTTCTCCCTTATAGGTGGCAGTTTTTGGAAAAGGTAACTTGTGTGCTTTTCCTTTTGCACATCCACTACAATCACTTCGATTCTAACTCTCACCGAACTGAATCCCTTCCACTACTACCATCTTTTTCATCTCTTTTAACTTATCTAGATTCACATGCCTAAGCCTCTTATGCCACAACATTATAACATGAACACCGGCAAAACAATGTTTCTTCTTTTCATTGCTTAAAATCAGCCTAAACATCCTTGGCTACCTTTTTCAGCAGTGAAATAAAATTCCTCCTCAAAACTAGCAGTAAAGACTCGCTTCCTAGTGCTAGTATCAGAACCCTTATCATCTAATACAGATGTAGAGATGAGGTTTTTGTTTAACTCCGGAATAAATAATTCATCGCAGAATGTAACTATGTATGTCTTTCCTTCTACTAACACTTTCAAATCTACCGATCCTACAAGAATAGTAGAGACTATCCTCCCATCCCCGTACTCTCTCTCTACCGTGGGAATCTTTCTTATCTTAGTGAATAGGTGTTTATCCTTACGCATGTGCATGGAGGAACCTGAATCTACAATCCAGCCCACTTCACCTTTCAATCAACCGTATGCACATTTCTGCTTTCGTGGAATTTTGACCTCGTTTTTTGCCTCCAACTCCCCATCCAATAGGAGCTCGTCGTCTTCGTCCTCGGATTCCTCCTCATGTACATATGTCACAAGGGCCTTTTTCTTTCCTCTCGGGGGTACACCAGTTTGCCCCTCCTTTAGCCGAAACTTGGTTAGCTTGGTACACTTTGCCATCTAGTGTCTTGGTTTCTTATAAAAATGACACAACCCCTTTGAGACCCTTGCTCACGATTCATCGGACTAAGTTTTTTGTCCTCCTTAATAGTTTCCTACTGATTTTGTGAGATCCTTGCTCCTCTAATTAGTTCATGTTGCCAAAGCTTGTCCACTCTTCACTTCTCTTTGGATCTCAATTGTATTCTCTCAAACGAGAATCATCCCTACCACAGAATTCCAGATCTACTTAGAATCCGACAATCTTGCACACGATTGACTATGTTTTCATAGTCATAAGGTAACTTCATGAGCAAGCACTTTACCTTCTGTTGAAAAAGGGTATTTTATATTCTATCTTTTTGGTCTATGGTTACTCTATATTTCTTATACTTGTCGTAGTCACTGAGAACTAGAAGGTAGCCATGGCTGTCTTAGGCAGTTAGGAAGGTAAGAAGACAAGCAAAAGACAAAGCCCCTGCAAAAGAAAGCCTGTCAACAACAGGATTTTATCCTTAGACCTATGGATAATTGCCGTACGGCGTAGCCGTTCGCTTTATCCAACAAGTTTTGATGAAACGTTACGTAGATTGTATGTGATATTTATTTATTTAATGACGCGACGACATACAAAACAAAATGAAACGTGAAACGTACAGTACTGCACGAAATACTGTACCATACGAAACAACGTTTAACTTTCAACGGACGAAATCAAATGTGGTTTTCGATCGACCACTCGCAGAGGAGCCAAAATTCTAGAGTGGACATTTGGCAGTTTGTAAACCAATGTCGTCGGACGACATGTGGTGCGATATGGTTGGACAGCGGATATTACGGGGGGGAGCAACTACGGCTTAAAAACTGACACGCGTCAGCGGAGCGGCCATGCCGTACTATGGTCGTACAAGAAGTACAGTGGTACCTATACCTCTTGTACCTTACAGTCATTTGACTCGTTAGGGTACATTAGATATAGGTTTAGAGAGGGAGCTTAGGACTTAGGAAAAATCAAGGAAGCCTCCTCTTTCTCTGAGTGCTTTTGTATTTATAGGCCATCTTTGGCCTGCCATAACTTAATGCTCTGGTGAGCAATTTCAGTGATTCTTTTTGCTGCGGACTCAAGGGAGTCAAAGCCACACAGGGGTATAGTCGGTTAGAGCTTATACCGAGTGTACCGTACTTCTACAGGAACACGCGTCAGCAGATGAGGATTTTACAAGTATTTCAAAATGGTGCTGACACTCACATACACGTGTCTAACATCGAACGAGCCAATTCGCAGAATCGAACGGATGAAGTTTTGACTGGACATCCGGTAAATTGACTGTACGGATTCAGTATGAAATGTTGATTCGAATCGTTTTGACGGATGCAAGTCTTGCGGGACCACAATTGTCAAAGCTCGCCGTACGCACTCAGGTGCTTCGTACCGCACAATAATAATCGGCTAGACTTATTTGAACCATGCTGACAAAGCATCAATTTGAAATGGGACCACAGCTAATGATTTGGACGCGTGTTGTCCATCGCAAAAATCTACTTTACATATTACGAAGATTAGTGAATTCGGAATTGACTAGTACCGACGCTTACAGTAATTTGGACGGATTCGTGAATTGTTGACTAAGCAAGTGGCACAATGTATGTACGACCACTATCTCTATATATGTGAAACAACATTAATTTGAATGTAGTGAATTATTTTTTAGTGATACATTATTGAAATAGGATAAAAGTTACAATTGGGTTTTGGACGTACTTTCGGTACAGTAGACGTACCTGTTGTAATATATAAATCTTTGTTTTTTTGTAAATAGGGGTAAAAATAACTTAGAATATTTTTCTAAGTAGTCTACTGTAATACTTACCTTAATTAGCATTACAGTAGAAGAAAGTAGAGTAGAGTGTATTGAACTTTTAGTGGGACACGTGTCGAAAAAGAACCTATGCAGGTTTTTCGGAGTGGCGTCGACAGTGAGCCACATGTGTGACGCAGTTGACGATTTGATTCACAAGATCAGACGAACGTAAAATAAACTGAGTATTCCGGAAATATATGAAACAGTTCGATGGTACCATCGTCGATTGAGTTTGTTCCAACGGACGCGATTCACTTGGGACCACAAGCGTGATTCACGAGGGACCACAAACTTGATTCGCGTCGGACCACAAGTGACGAAGCACTTAGTTGCTTCGTACTACACGACCACATTCGGCTGGACTTTAGCGGCTATAGCTGACTAAGCATTTGGAACGCTTTGTGTACGGTTGGAACGTTTAGTGTACAGCTCAATATCTGGAAATAACTTAATAACAATTTTTTGTAGTTTACTGTAATAAAAAAAAGTGTTCCGTTAATCAGGTTTTTTGAAAGTAATAATTAGGGTTTTGAGGAATAGTGACGTACAGGTAGGATGCTTTGTCATTAGTCAGGATAATAACCGTAGTAAAGGTTAACCAAATTAGTATAGATCAGTAGATACACACTGTAAGTATATAACTTAGGACTTAGTCAGTTTTGTAGCATCCAGTATTGGGAATATGACTTTCTAAGGGCAATTTTTGGGAGACTTCTAGACATCATACCTTATGGTTTACTAAATCATTTAGGCTGCAGTTTTGCGAATTGTTAGTTTACTATATTGTTTATCACTCTGGAAAATTTGAGTAATATTGGCTATCTGAGTCATATTTTGTGTCAGTTCAAAGTTGGCTGTTGAGTAGGTACTTTGATAGTTTCTGCTGTTTTTCATGTCTACTTCCACTACTACTGCTGGTCCTCCTCCTGCAACGGTAGTTGTAGAATAACAGGTTATGGGCCTTTCGTCAAGAATTTCTATCTTTAATGGCCAAAAGTATGCTTACTGGGCGGCGATGGTTGAATCGTCGTTAAAACTGCTGACTTATTCGGGGTCTTGGATGGCTCCCTTCATGAAACAGATCCATCTTGGGCGAAAAAGAATCCAATGGCAAGGAACAATCTAATTATTTGTATTTCAGAAAATTTGGTAATGTCTCGAGTGAAAATGAAGAAGGCGAGTGAGATTTGGACATCACTAAAATCAACTTTTGAGAAAGCGAATGTTCAAGAGGAGCTGTTGGTGGCTGGAAAATTTCGGGGATACAAATACTCGGGGGGAACTATGGTCGAGTATTGTGACAATTTTCGTGCCCTCATTGATGCTCACTGTGCTGCTGAGGGGTCATTTCTTGAGTTTCAACAAGCAGCTCTGTTTATTAGAGGTCTCCCTAGGAGCATGAAGGGTGTGTCTGTTCAATTAAAAGTCATGATAAAGCTAGCTGGTCATTTCAGTTAGCGTATAATCATATATTAGAGGAAGAGACTAATACTAAACTCCTTGAAGGAGAAGGAAAAGTTGAAGCATTTGCCACAGACTTTGACAAAAGAAATCAGATTAATCAGAACATAAGTTAATTTAACCAAAATCAGAATCAGTTTAATCAGAGACAGAATGGGTCATCTACTACTACTTATTTTTATTGTTTTGAGAAGGGCCATGGATACAGGTACTGTCCTAAACCGAAGAAGGCTAATGAAACATGTTTATACAGGCCAGGTTAGCAGCAAAGCCAGTATCACATAGGCATTTATGCAAATCCTTCCCGTGGAAATGCTCTTTTCTCAACTTCTGCAACTGTGCAGATGAGTCTCTAAGCTTCAATGAGCAAGAGGGGGCAGAGCTATTTGCTATGGCGGCTGCAATGGAGGGTCCATACGATGCAGGATGGATCATGGAAACGGGAGCGTCTGCCCATATGTGTTGGAACAAAGCGGCTTTTACAAATCTGCAGCAAACATCTCCAATGAGTATCTCCTATGTTTGTGGCATGAGTGTTCAAACCTCAGCTCAGGGTGATACATCTTTGATGGTAGATGTGGGGGGAAAGTCTATAGAGAGAACCCTTCACAATGTTTTGTATGTTCCAGAATTTAAGAAAAATCTATTTTTTACATCATTAGTGGAGAGCAAAGGCTTTGAAGTTGTTATGAAAGAAGGGAGACAGGTTGTTAACAATGAAAAGGAAAGTAGCAGTAACAAGAACTAGAGATGCTAGAAAAATGTACCGGATGGACATGGCTGAATATAAAGAAAATATTGTTCTCTACTCTAATGTCCAATCTGAGAATGAGTTGTGGCATAAAAGATTAGGACATATGAATTATGATAGTCTTAAAAAAACGGTGAATTCGGGAAAAGTCGAAGGAGTTTCTCTCAGTTCTCATCCTATAAAATCATGTGATGGTTGTTTACTTGGAAAGATTCACAAATTGCCATTTCCACAGGAAACATACCACAGATTGGAGAAATTTCAGTAGCTAATACACTCAGGTGTTCTCGATCCTTCACAAGTGGCTTTAGCTGGAGGAGTCCACTATATGGTTACATTCACAGATGACTACTCGAGGTACACTAAAGTCTACTTCATGCAACATAAGAGTGAAGTGTTCACTCACTTCAAACACTACAAAGAATGGGCGGAAAAGCTTCATGGAGTTCCAATCTTAGCGTTGAGATCAGACAATGGGAGAGAATACACATCAAATGAATTCGAAGAATTTCTCATTCAAGAAGGTATTAGTCACAATCTTACTGTTCCATATACACCATAACACAATGGTGTTTTTGAAAAATTAAATAGGACAGTGACAGAGAGTGCTTTGTCCATGCTTGTAGATAAAGGGCTGGATTTGAAATTTTGTGCTGAAGCACTGAATTGTGCTGTTTTTATTAAGAGCAAAATTGCTTCTAGATCTGTTAGCACCACACTATTGAAAATGGAGGTATTTTATAGTCTTTCTTATGGACTTACTGCAGCCCTCATACTTGTCGTAGTCACTGAGGACCTGTATAAAGCCATGGCTACCTGCTGCAGCTAAAGGAGACAAGCAAATCATTCAGGGCAGTTTTTCTTTGCAAAATATATTACTGCACCTTGTGAGAAATGAACCAGTGACCTCTGGATGATCAACGTACGGAACAGCCGTACGCCTTATCTAGTAAACCTTGAAGATTCGATACATGTATATGGCGCGATAATAATTTAAAGTCGTACAGCGTCGGACATTTCATTTAACAAGTTACGGAACGATTTATGCATGGAAACATACCGCGTCACACGAAATCGGGACCGCACGAAAATTACGAATTAACATTTAATTTCGACGGACGAAATTAAAATGTTTAGATCGAACGACTCACAGTGGAGCCGGAATACCGGAATAGACATTTGGCGGTTTGCGGAGCAGATGTCGGCGGATGACACATGGCAACATATGGTTGGACAGCGGACATTACGGGAGGAGCAACTACAACTCCGGAACTGACACGCGTCAACGGACCGGCCATGCCGTACTATGGCCGTACAAGAAGTACAGCGGTACCTGTACCTTCTTGTACTTTACAGTAATATGATTGGTCTAGTACCTTAGAGATAGGTTTAGAGAGGTAGCTTAGGACTTAGAATATTTTTCGGTTTTTCAGCCTCTCTCCCAGAGAGCACCTGTATTTATGGACCAACTTTGGTCAGCCATAAGGTGAGCAAATTCAGTGATTCTTTTTGCTACGGACTCAAGGGAGTCCAGGCTACACAAGGGTGTAGTTGGTTAGGGATTTTTCGTCCCAAGGTGGGACTTATTTATTGTCAAAGTCAAAAGTGCATATACTATCCTAGAGGCTTCACATAAGCTGGACATTCTGTGTACCAATGGAGTTCACAGAATTACAGGATATGGGCCCACCCTCTAGGGTGCCCATTTTTAATGGAACAGGGTTCATTTATTGGGAAACCATGATAAGGGGTGCACTAGTTGAAAAACGGCTATGGGGCATTGTGAGTGGTCGTGTGCGTCGGCCATCCGCAAATTTGGGAGTTCCGCCAGGGTTTGGAGGATCTCGGTTCACAGGGGGATCTGCGGGGGCAGAGGTGGAAGAGGATGTTGGAGAGAGCATCGTGTCGGACATAGGGAAGGAGAAGGGGAAGGAAAAATTTACACCGATGCCTACTGGATCGGTTTTGGCAGCAGGTGTTCAAAAAACCGAGGCTAATGATAGTGAAATTCGGGATTTCAACAATACCGTGGCGACTCATTTTATTCTTGGGCGTCTCACCCAGGCAGTGGCTACACCTCATCTTCATGTGGACAGGGCGGACGAGTTGTGGGAGGCACTTGTCAACATTTACAAGAGTGGTACAATTCAGCAACAGAAGCTGGTAGATCAGAAGGTACAGGCTTATGGGTACAAAGGGGGAAAAATGTTAGATTTTTGTAATGACTTGGCCGGGTTATTTATAGAGTTAGAGAGTGCAGGGAAAAGGGAGACTGAGAAAGAGAAGGTGAATACTTTGTTGATGAAACTCCCAGATGATTATGAAAACATTGTTAACAGGGTTCAGGACTTGCCTGATCATCGATGGATCTAGAACTCCGTTGTGGGAATGATTTTGGTTCGGGAAAACACAATTGAGATTCGTAGAGGAGGAAAGAGTGTTCAGGCATTGGCTGCTGGAACCAATTGGGGAGACAAGGATTCCAAGAAACCTTATGGAAACTTTGGTGGTGGGGGAAGAGGAAATCAATCGGAAGGCTCTGGATCGAGGCCTCCGAAGGGGCTTTGTCACTTTTGTAAGAAGCCGGGACATTACATGGCGCAGTGTACTAGACTGTCAGAGTTGAGATTGAAGGAGGAACAGGTCCAAAAACCAGCCGCAAAGAAAAAGAAGGCATTTGTGGCAACACAAGTCATCGGAGAGGACTCCGATGAGGACGATGGAGAACTTCTTCTCAACGAGGAGCTGGAGGTGAAAGGTGAGTCGGAGATTCCAAGGAGGCAAAAGTGTGCTTTCGGTGGAGTAAGAGAAGCTCCTAAAGAAGGATGGATTATTAATTCAGGAGCCTCTATGCATTTGTGTAGAGAAAAACCATTGCTTACCAAAATGAGAAAGATCCCGACTGTAGAGATAGAGTATGGGGATGGGAGAATAGTCACCACTAATTTAGTGGGATCTGTGGATCTGAGAGTCTTGGTTGATGGAAAGGCATCCATAGTCACTTTCTCTGATGTTCTTTTTATCCCAGAGTTGAACAAATCTTATCTCTACGTCGGTCTTAGATGATAAGGGTTTTGAGACTAGTACTAAGAAAGGAGTCTTTGTTGCTAGGTATGAGAATGAAGTGTACTTCATAGCTGAAAAGGGTAGCCAAGGAATGTTTAGGCTGAATTTGAGTAATGGAAAGACGGGAGTTTACTATGCTGGTGTAAGTGATTTGATGATGTGGCATAAAAGGTTGGGACATGTGCATCTAGATAGATTAAAAGATATGAAGAAAATGGGTGTAGTTGAGGGCATACATTTTGGAGATGATGAGACTTTGGATGATTGTAGTGGGTGTGCTCAAAGAAAAGCTCACAGGTTGCCATTTCCAAAAGCCGCATCGTATAAGGGTGAAAAGCTTTTAGATTTGGTTCACACTGACATATGGGGACCGGCTAAAGTGCCATCAGTTGGAGGGAAAAGATTAATGCTTACTATCACTGATGATTGGTCTAGATACTCTAGAGTATACTTCTTGGAAAACAAATCTGAGGCTTCGGCTTATTTTAAAGAGTATAAAGCTTGGAGTGAAAAGCTTCATGAGACACCTATAAAGAGAGTAAGAAGTGATAATGGGGGGGAATTCACTTCTAATGAGTTTGAGGATTACTTGAAAGAGGAAGGGGTTCAACACCAAAAGACTGTCCCAAAGAACCCGGAACAAAATGGTGTAGCCGAGAGACTTAATCGGACATTAAGTGATAGTGCCCGTAGTATGTTGACGGATAAAAAGATAAGGAAAACTTTTTGGGCAGAAGCTATGAATTGTGCTAACTATCTCAAAAATAGAGTCCTTACCTCAGCTGTAAAAGGTCAAACACCTTATGAAAGATGGACCGAGAGAAAACCTAACATATCACACTTAAAGGTGTTTGGAAGTCAAGTGTTTAGTTTAAACACAGAAAAATCTGATTGGAAGTTAGATGCTAGAGGAAAGCCGGGATACTTACTTGGGTATGATGAGAACGTAAAAGGGTATAGAGTTTATGATCTCGGAAGAGAAGACATAATTCTAGTAAAACACTTGGTAGTTATGGATGAAGGAAAATCCATAGATCCCTTTAAGTATACTAAACCGGTCAGAATTAGAATTGAATCCGAAAGTGAGTTAGATGCAGATTATACTAACCGAACTCCGGTTCAGCCTAACCGTGCAGAGGAAGAGAAAAATCTGACCGAGAGTGACCCGCTTTTGGAGTCACACCTTCCGATTCAAAACGAGGAAGAAAACGAGGAAATACGGGAAATGGACGATGAACGACCGGAGAAGGACTCCACGGATAGAGGAGAAGGTGAAGTTGTTCGGAGGAACCCGAGATTACCCTCGATTCCCGCGTCGGAATTTGAAGGAGGAAGAAGAAGCAGCAAGAGACTTCAAGAGAGACAAGTGAACAACAAGGTAACTAAGCTATCACATTTGAGCGAACCCCAGACTTACTCAGAAGCAGTTAATAGTCCGGAAGGTGGTAGATGGGTGACAGCTATTAATGATGAGATGGCTTCCATTATGGAAGCAAACACTTGGGAGTTGGTGGATTGTCCTCCGGATAGAAAACCAATAGGGTGCAAGTGGGTGTTTAAGTTGAAGCTCAATCCAGATAACACTATCGAGCGATACAAAGCCAGATTAGTGGCAAAGGGATTCACACAGAAGGAGGGAATCGATTATGAGGAGACTTTTGCTCCAGTTGTTAGATTCCCCTCTGTCCGGATCCTACTTAGTCTCGCGGCAGCGAAAGACATGGAAGTGCACCAGATGGATATCAAAACCGCTTTCTTACACGGAGAATTGGAAGAAGAGATCTTCATGTGACAACCGGAAGGATTTGTGGAGAAAGGAGAAGAAAGCAAGGTGTGCAGATTGATAAAGTCCCTCTATAGACTAAAGCAAGCTCCACGCCAATGGACCAAAAAGTTGGACGAGTTTTTGACAAGTTTGGGATATATTCAAATTAGTTCGGATCATTCCATCTACTTATTTGAAGATGAGGAAGGTATAATTTTCATTGCCATATATGTTGATGATTTGTTTGTTTTGAGTAAATCAATGGTGAAAATTAATAGATTGAAAAAGGATCTAAAAGGTAGATTTGAAATGAAAGATTTGGGGGAGGCAAAGTACATATTGGGAATTCAAATGGAGAGGGATAAAGAAAAGAAGATAATTAGACTAACCCAAAAAGAAGCAATTGGGAATATGCTTGAAAAATTTCAAATGGATAAAGCAAATAGTTGTACGACATCAATGGACTTGAAGAAGGGAAGTGAAGGGAGCTCAGAAGAGGGAATCCTGATCTTGGATAATGATTTAGGACTTGAGGAAAGTAAGTTCATGCAAACTATTCTGTACAGACAGGTTGTCGGTAGTTTGATCTATTTTATGAATTGCACTCGTCCTGATATAGCAACAGCTGTGGGAGTGTTAAGTAGGAGTCTGAATGATCCTAGGAAGAAAGATTGGGAAGCGGCCAAAAGGATCATGCGGTATTTGGTAGGAACAAGAGATTTGTGGTTGCATCTCGGTGGGGATAACAGTGACATCACTACTTGGAGTGATGCCAGTTATGGGGATGCTCCGATGAGGAGGTGTACTTCTGGATATGTGTTGTATGTTGGGAATGGGGCTTGTTGTTGGAGCAGTAAGCAGCAAAAGGTGATTGCTCAGTCCACCATGGAGGCTGAGTATATGGCCTCTTACTCTGCTGTGAAAGAATTAATGTGGGTGAAATCTTTGCTTCAAGAATTGGGATATATGAAAAGCGGAGTGCAAAAAGTATTTTGTGACAATCAAGCTGCGATCGCAATTGCAGCAAACCCTAAGCATCACTTTAAAGCAAAACATATGGATATTCGGTTGAGCTTTGTTAGAGAGAAGGTTGAGGATAAAATAATTAGTTTGGAATATAAACCAGATGGAGAGATGGTAGCAGATATGATGACTAAACCGGTCCCTTCCCCTAAATTGATATTATGTAGGGAGAAGTGTGGACTGAAGCAAAAGATAGACTAGAATATAAGGAGAGTGTTGAAAATGGAGGTATTTTGTAGTCTTTCTTATGGACTTACTGCAGCCCTCATACTTGTCGTAGTCACTGAGGACCTGTATAAAGCCATGGCTACCTGCTGCAGCTAAAGGAGACAAGCAAATCATTCAAGGCAGTTTTTCTTGGCAAAATATATTACTGCACCTTGTGAGAAATGAACCAGTGACCTCTGGATGATCAACGTACGGAACAGCCGTACGCCTTATCCAGTAAACCTTGAAGATTCGATACATGTATATGGCGCGATAATAATTTAAAGTCGTACAGCGCCGGACATTTCATTTAACAAGTTACGGAACGATTTATGCATGGAAACATACCGCGTCGCACGAAATCGGGACCGCACGAAAATTACGAATTAACATTTAATTTCGACGGACGAAATTAAAATGTTTAGATCGAACGACTCACAGTGGAGCCGGAATACCGGAATAGACATTTGGCGGTTTGCGGAACAGATGTCGGCGGATGACACATGGCAACATATGGTTGGACAGCGGACATTACGGGAGGAGCAACTACAACTCCGGAACTGACACGCGTCAACGGACCGGCCATGCCGTACTATGGCCGTACAAGAAGTACAGCGGTACCTGTACCTTCTTGTACTTTACAGTAATATGATTGGTCTAGTACCTTAGAGATAGGTTTAGAGAGGTAGCTTAGGACTTAGAATATTTTTCGGTTTTTCAGCCTCTCTCCCAAAGAGCACCTGTATTTATGGACCAACTTTGGTCAGCCATAACTTAATGCTCAGCTGAGCAAATTCAGTGATTCTTTTTGCTACGGACTCAGGGGAATCCAGGCTACACAGGGGTATAGTTGAACAGAGATTTCGCGTCCCAAGGTGGGACTTATTCATTGTCAAAGTCAAAAGTGCATATACTATCCTAGAGGCTTCACATAAGCTGGACATTCTGTGTACCAATGGAGGTCACAAAATTACACACACCTTATGAGCTTTGAACAGGAGAGAAACCTGATGTTATTCACTTTAAACTCTTTGGCAACAAGTGTTTTATTCTAGATACTTCACAAGATAGATGGAAAATGGAGGCTAAGGGCTTACTAGGAATTTTATGGGGTATGATGATAACGCAAAAGGATATAGAGTTTTTGTATTTGAGAAACATAAAGTGATTATTTCTAAGAATATCCAGATTAAAGATGAACAGGATTCGGTTTACCTTTTTAAGGTGCCAGATCAACCGGCAAAGGAAAACCAAGAATATGTCATTTTTCACTATACGCAGCGAGTCTACTTTCCACGAGCAAGTGGGACACCTCTTCTTTCAGTTCCTCTAGTGACTTTACAGGATGCTTCACCACAAGCTACGCCTGAAGTGGAAGGAACTACTATAGACTTTGTACCAGATCAAGTTACGGTTCAAACTAAACCAAAAAATCAGAGGTTGCCAACGATCTCAACCTCAAAATTTCCGGGGGGAAAGAGATCTAGCAGCCGTCTGCAAACAAGCTCTCACTTTGCTTTTTTTTGCAGCTACAAAGGAGCCTCTTACGATCTAAAAGGACTACTTATCACCTGAGAGAAATCAGTGGATCGAGGCGGCAACCAATTAAATGAAGTGTATTATGGAGGCACAGACATGGGAGCTGGTGGATCTTCCTCCGCGCAGAAAAGCCATCGCCAGCAAATGGGTATTCAAGTTGAAGCTGAACTCGGACAACCCCATCGAAAGGTATAAGGCCAGACTAGTGGCCAAGGGGTTTAATCAAAAAGAAGGTATTGACTTTGAGGGAATCTTCTTTCCAGTTGTCAGATTTCCCACTTCAGAATTTTGCTAAGTCTAGTGGCCATTGAGAATATTGAAATACAACAAATGGATGTTAAAACTGCTTTCTTGCATGGAGAGTTAGAAGAAACCATTTATTTGAAACAACCTGAAATGTACGTTGAAAAGAGAAAGGAAGAATTAGTGTGTAAATTGATGAAATCTTTGTATGGGCTAAAACAAGCCCCGCGTTAGTGGAATTTGAAGTTAGATGGGTTTTTGACTGGGCTGGGATTTAGGAGAATTAGCTCAAATCATTTTGTATATGTCTTACATGGGGAGGATGGGATACTATACATTGCTGTATATGTGGATGATCTATTATTAATAAGTAAGTTAATTGATGAAATAAACCGCATTAAAGCGGCTTTAAGGTCTAGGTTCGAGATGAAGGACCTCGGTGAAGCCAAGTATGTTTTAGGAATACAGGTCGAAAGAGACAGAAACAAAAGGTTGAATATGTTAACTCAGAAAGAAGCAATAGGTAACATGTTGGAAAGATTTGAAATGAAAGATGTAAAGGGATCTATAACTCCCATAGAATTCAGGCAAAAATTGGAAAAAAGGGATTCAAAGTCAGGCATTATGGTGTGTGAGAGTCTTATGGTGTGTGAGAGTCTAGAGTCAGGGGAGGAGGAGTTTATGGCTTCAAAGCCATATAGACAATAGTTGGAAGTTTTATATATTTCATGAACTGTACGAGACCTGATATTGCAGCAGCTGTGGCGGTATTGAGTTGAAGTTTGCAGAATCCTAAAAAGGCAGACTGGGAAGCAGCAAAAAGTGTGCTGAGATATCTTGCAGGTACTCAAAAATCTTAAACTTGTACTCGGAGGAGGAGAGGTGAAAATACAGACGTGGAGCGATGCTAGCTATGTAGACATGCCAAGCCGAAAATCTACTACCGGCTATGTTTTGAAGATTGGAGACAAAACTTGTTGTTGGAGTAGAAAACTACAAAAGGTTACAGCTTAATCCACAATGGAGTCAGAATATATGGCAACAGCTTTCGTCCTCAAGGAGCTCCTATGGGCCAAGTCCGTTTTACAAGAACTTGGGTAGATGTAAACTGGTCCTCAAGCTATCCGGTGTGACAATTAGGCAGCAATTGCAATTGCCTCTAACCCCAGCCATCACTTTAAGAGAAAATACATAGATGTTAGACTTCACTTTGTTAGAGAAAAAATACTTGCGAAAGTCGTTAAGTTATATTATTTACCGGACGAGAAGATGGTTGCTGACATGTAACAAAAGCCCTTCCTGCTCCTAAGTTACAATTTTGCAGAGATGCTATTGAACTGAGTGAGTAAATGAGTCTAAGGATTTAGGGGAGTATTGTAATTTATAAATCTTAAATTTCAGTAAATAGGGGTAAAAATAACTTAGAATTTTTTTCTAAGTAGTCTACTGTAATACTAACCTTAATTAGCATTACAATAGCAAAAAGTACAGTAGAGTGAATTGTACTTTTAGTGGGACACGTGTCGGAAAAAAAACATATGCAGGTTTTTCGGAGTGGCGTCGACAGTCAGCCACACTTGTCACGCAGTTGACGATTTGATTCGTCGGATCAGACGAACGGAAAATAAACCGAGTATTCCGAAAATATATGGTACAGTTGGACGGTACCATCGTCGATTGAGTTTGTTCCAACGGACACGATTCTCTTGGGACCACAAGCGTGATTCACGAGGGACCACAAGCTTGATTCGCGTCGGACCACAAGTGACGAAGCACTCAGTTGCTTCGTACTACACGACCACATTCTGCTGGACTTTAGCGACTATCGCTCACTAAGCATTTGGAATGTTTTGTGTACAGTTGGAACGTTTTGTGTACGGCTCAATATCTGGAAATAACTTAATAACAATGTTTTGTAGTTTAGTGTAATAAAAAATAGTGTTTTGTTAATCAGGTTTTTTGAAAGTAATAACTAGGGTTTTGAAGTATAGTGACGTACAGGTAGGATGCTTTGTCATTAGTCAGGATAATAACCGTATTAACGGTTACCCAAATTAGTATAGATCAGTAGATACACACTGTAAGTATATAACTTAGGACTTAGCCAATTTTGTAGCATCCGAATATGACTTTCTAAGGGCAGTTTTTGGGAAACTTTCAGACATCCTATCTTATGGTTAACTAAGTCATTTAGGCTGCGATTTTGGGAATTTTCAGTTTACTATATTGTTTTTTACTCTGGATAAGTTGAGGCATATTGGCACAATGTATGTACGACCACTATCTGTAAATATCTGAAACAACATTAATTTGTATGTAGTGAATTAGTTTTTAGTGTTACATTATTGAAATAGGATAAAAGTTACAATTAGGGTTTTGGACGTACTTGCGGTACAGTAGACGTAGCGTTGACGTACCGTAACTTTAATAGGGTACAGTACTTACTTACACGTGTAGTACCTTGATTAGTGCAAGGCTCAGTAGATAGCTATGTGAGTATAAAATGTAGGACTTAGTTTATTTTTCAGCATCTGCTGAGTTTATCGAAGTAATGGCAAATTGTTTTTTTGCATCTTTGACCTGTTAGTGTGATCACTCTGATTGATATATTGATATGAAAATTTGTGTGGATGTTCTATGATATAGAAACTATATGGTTATGTAGTTTCATTTTGTTCTGCTGTTTCTCTAGAATTCTATGAGAGATTTACTTGGATAGTTTGATAAGTTGTCAGAGGATTTCGGGAAACTCTGGAGCTCATATCTTTTGGAATCATTTGTGGATCAGGCTGTAACTTTGGGAGGTTATAGTGTCCAGTACATACTACATACTGGTGCATTTTGAGGTACTTTGTATTCTGTGGAGTAATCTGTGTTGTCTGAAACACAGCTGTTTTGGGGTAGTCTGTGGGTGTTTTCCGTGAGTGATCCATGGCTGAAATAGGCTATGGACAACAGGTTTTGGGCCCACGCCCATGGCTACCCATATTTGATGGATCTAAGTATCGCTATTGGAAGTGTGTGCTTGAGAGCTTCTTCGAGGTGATGGAGCTAATGGATGTGGTGGATGGGACTTTGGCCGAAACATCAAGTGGATGGGAGAAGAAGAACCGTGAGTGACTAAGTGTTATCAAGAACTCCATGACAGAAAACTGGTAATGAAATACCTTAAGCTGAAAAGTGCAGCTGAACTATGGAAATGTCTAGAATGTAGGTATTTAGAGACTTCTTTGTATCACTGGTTTAGTAGCGCCACTAAACTTTTTGGATATAAGTATGTAGGCGTAAGCATGGTGGAGTATTGTACTGGTATAGAAAGATTATTTGCAGAAAATGCTTTGGCAGGAGGAAGCTTTACAGATGCACAACAAGTTGTCTTATTAATGAGAGGCTTACCTAGTGACTATAGAGATGCATCAAATAGAATAGCTAAACTTGATTAAAGGGATTGGAACTTAAGCCAAGCAATCCGCATAGTGTTAGATGAAGAAGATTTGAAAAAGTTTTTTGAAAAGAATATGGAGGTCTCTAAGTCTCACTTTCAGAAAATTAGAAGTAGTAGTGAGTTCGGAAACAGACTTAAGAGTTGCTTTTTACTGTAATGATTTAGAACATACCTTCAGGGTATGTCCATCATATAAAAGTGCATGTGTTCCAGGAATTTTCAGAGATGGATGAGACAATAACAAAGTTCTACCCTCAACAAGGAGGGAACCAAGTGCTTTCATGAGTGAGGGACAAGCTTTAACCGATGACAAAAGGCCTACACCTTTGGTCGAAAATATATTTACTTATCGAGTGTTTATGTTTTTCAGAATATGGTGAAAGAGGAAGGAAAGGGGAGATTTGCTCCCACTAGTGTCAATGTTTCCGATGACAGATTGGTGAGTGACACAAACTTACAAAAATAAGGGGTTACTGAAATAGCAAAAGTTGAAGGAAGTGAAGGGCATCTGAAAATGAAAGTGTAAGAAACTGAAAATAGTGTGGTCATTAAAGATAGTGTGGAGAAAGAAGAGAGTGAAAAATATTTGGATTTTGTGACTCTCTCTTGTGATAGATTGGTGTGTGAAAATTACTTACAAGGGGATGAGAATATTGAAGAAAGAGGAGTAAAAAGAAATGAAATACACTTAAAATTGAATGCAAAATATTTTTTAGATATAGAACATACTGAACTGAAAACAAAACCGAAAGAAAGACTGAGAAAAAATGATAAGAAAACTAGAGTAAGGAAGGAGAATGATGGGAGAGAAAATGGAAAAACACATATAGTAAATAGAAAGAGAATTGTGTCATTGAAGTGCAGAGGAATCAAAATGAAAAACTTTAAGATTATAACTCTAGAGGGGAGTGGTAAGACTACGAAAAAATACCAAAAATCAGTGAGAAAGATCACACTTTCTAGAGGTCATGGGAAGGCATATTATGGAAAAAACACAAAGATTATGAGGAGACCAGAATGTAATATGAAAAAAAGAAGAAGATATAGATTACGGAAGACCAACCGGAAAAGAAACCAACTCTATTAGAAACCACACTTTTTGAGGTGGAAACATCGACACCTCCAAAGTGAAATATCATTGTTGAAACGGGAGAGAAATTGGAGTGGCTGAAAGTTTGCCAAAATCTTAGAGTTGGTGGTATATGTATGCTTAAAACTAACTCATCCAAAACATAGAAGGATTGTTGTTTTTGTAAAGTTTTTTGGATGTTTAGTAGTGAAGGTTGTGGGAGGGAATTTCCGAACTTGGAATACTTTTTCTTAGTCCTTGCTTCAGTATGTACCTGAATTACAAAAGAGATTTCTGTAGACTGAGTGAAGTACTGAGTCTAAAGTTTTAGGGGAGTGTTGTGATTTGAAAACTTTACTCAGTAAATAGGTCAGTGAGAGAGGGATTTGTACTTAGAATTTTTTTTGGTATACACACTTTCCCTAATAGTGTTACAAGAGTATAAGGACAAAAGTGTGTACCGTACTTCTACAGGGACACGCGTCAGCAGATGAGGATTTTGCAAGTATTTCGGAATGGCGCCAACACTCACATACACGTGTCTAACATCGAACGAGCGGATTCGCATAATCGAACGGATGAAGTTTGGACCAAACATCCAATAAATTGACTGTACGAATTAATTATGGAACGTTGATTTGAATCGTGTCGACAGATGTGATTCGGGCGGGACCAAAAGTGACAAAGCCCGCCGTACGCACTCAGGTGCTTCTTACCGCACAACAACAGGCGGCTGGACTTATGGAACCATGGTGACTAAACATCAATTTGAAATGGGACCACGGCTAATGATTTGGACACGTGTCGTCCATCACGAAGATCTACTCTACATCTTACAACGATACGTGAGTTCGGGATTGACTTGTACGGACGCTTACAATAATTTGGACGAATTCGCCAATTGCTGACCAAGCAAGTGGTACGATGTATGTACGAACACTATCTGTAAATATCTGAAAAAACATTAATTTGTATCTAGTGATTTAGTTTTTAGTGTTGCATTATTGAAATAGGAAAAAAGTTGCTATTAGGGTTTTGGACGTAATTTCGGTATAGTAGATGTACCGTTGACGTACATTGACTTTATTAGGGAACAGTACTTAGTTACACGTGTAGTACCTTGATTGGTGCAAGGCATAGTAGATAGCAATGTATGACTTGATTTATTTTCAGCATCATCTTAGTTTATCAAAGTAATGGCAAACTGTTTTTCTGCATTTTTGACTTGTGAGTGTGATCTCTCTGACTGATATCTTGTTAAGAAACTTTGTGTGGATGTTGTATGATATGGAAACTATACGGTCGTGTAGTTTCATTATGTTCTCCTTTTCCTGTATAATTATTTGAGAGATTTACTTGGTTAGTTTGATAAGCTGTCAGCTCTTTTTGAGAAAGTATGGGGCTCATATCTTTAGGATATATCTATGGATCAGGCTATAACTTTGGGAGGTAATGGTGTCGAGTACATACTGTATACTGGTACAGTTTGAGGTGCTTTTGTATATTGTGGACTAATCTGTGTTGTCTGAAACACAACTGTTTTGGGGTAGTCTGTGGGTTTTTTTCGTGAGTAATCCATGGCTGAAATAGGCTATGGACAATACTTATGATCTTTGGAAAGGAGAAAAACCTGATGTTAGTCACTTTAAGATCTTTGGTAGCAAGTGATTTTTTTTAGACACTTCACATGATAGATGGTAAATAGAGGCTAAGGGCTTGCCTAAGATTTTCATGGGGTATGATGATAATGCAAAAGTGTATAGAGTTTATATACTCGAGAAACAGAAAGTGATTATCTCTAGAAACATCTAGATTAAAGATGAACAGGATTCGGTTGACTTACTAAAGTGCCAGATCAAGAGGAACAAGAAAAACATGAATATGTTATTCACCATACACAACGAGTCTTCATTCCACCGACAAATGGGAAACTCTTTCTTTTGTTCCTCTAATGCTTTCGTGAGAGGCTTCACCACAAGTTACAACTCCGGCGGAAGGAACTGCTACATAGTCTGTACCAAACTAGGTAATGGTTCAAACAAAGCAGAAAAATCAGAGGTTGTCGACGATTTCTGCCTCATAATTTCCGCGAGGAAAGAGATCTAGCAACCGTCAGTTAACAAGCTCTCACTTTGCTGTTTGTGCAGCTACAGAGAAGCCTTTACTGATTCAAGAGGCCTTCTCATCACGTGAGAGAAATCAGTGGATCGAAGTGGCAAACGATGGAATGAAGTGTTTTTTGGAGGCACAAACATGGGAGCTGGTGGATCTTCCTTCAGGCAGAAAAGCCATCGGAAGCAAATGGGTATTAAAGGTGAAGCTGAACGCGGACAACACCATTAAAAAGTATAAGGCCAAACTAATGGCCTAAGGGTACAATCAAAAAGAAGGTATTGACTTTGGAAAAACATTCTCTCCATTTGTCAAATTTCTCACTGTCAAAATTTTGCTAAGTCTAGCGGCTATAGAGAATATGGAAATAAATCAAATGGATGCTAAAACGACCTTCTTGCATGGAGAATTAGAAGAAATCATTTATATGAAGCAACCTGAAATGTATGTTGAAAAGGGAAAAGAAGATTTAGTGTGTAAATTAATTTAATCTTTGTATTGGGTAAAACAAGCCCATGCGTTAGTGGAATTTGAAGTTAGATAAGTTTTTTGCTAGGCTAGGTTTTAAGAGAATTAGCTCAAATCATTATGTAAATCTCTTACAAGGGGAGGATAGGATACCATGCTATTCTAAGATAACAACCGGAACCGAAGACGATGAGGATGCCAGTGTAGTCATCTTGGAACCAAACCAAGCAAGAAACTTTCACAAAAATCGGTTTGAAAATACAGCAACTTCAATAGTTGATAAAAATCAAACTAGAGACATGATAACGTTGCAAATCTTCCACTATGTAGATTATATCAGGATAAACACACACAAAATAGAACTACTACTCAAATTTGTGTTTGTTAATATTAGTATCGAAAACATTTATCATCACGCTCACAAATAATAAAAAAAATCCTTAAACTATGTCGGCAACACAAATTTGTGATTGCGTTAACAACAAAAATATTAACAAACAAATTTTATTTTTAACGCACACAAACAGAGTAATAAATATATCCCTCAACCATGTTTCTATCACAAATTTGAGTTTGCGCTAACAAAGATATTTGTAACAAACAATGTTTATTTCTCGCGCTCACAAAAAGAGGTAAAATAAACTCCAAACCATGTTTGTAACATAAATTTGTGTAATGTGTAAGAACAATAATGTTAACAAACACTTTATATTGTTTGGGCCTATAAAAATAGTTCAAACAAACTCTCAACCATGTTTATAACTCAATTTTGTGTTTGCGCTCAGAATAATATTTTGTAACGGACAACGTTTGTTATAACGGTCACAAATAAAGTTAATAAACTATGTTTGCAACAAAAATTTGTAGTGTTGTGTTTCGGTAAGAAATTAATCGTGATAACACAGATACCAATAGTTATCAGTTATGGAACAGTTAGAGATCACGATATATTGCTCCAAGACCAACAATATCCTTATCGGCAATAAGTGGAAAAAATATGTACATATTATAACAGTACTTTATATTATACTATATTATATTATTCACTGTATATAGTGTGGCATGCCATATGTAGCAATGTTTTTCGTGCTATGTGTAACGGACTAACGACGGTTGGGTATGACGGAACAAACCATACAATTGAACGGTACGAAACGTACAGCTATTGTCGATTCTTATCGGTATAGGTGTTTTGCGATAAAAAACTGATTATTTTGGCTATTTATTGGTGATAACACCAGTTTCGATATATCGTACTAGTGTCAGAGGTCGCAAACGGTCAACCGAAGCCGTGTCCGACCGTTAACCGACCGCGCGCGCCGGATCTGGAACGGATTCGGTTACCAAATTTTGAGGGCCGGGTGGTTGCGGTCGGTTGATTCCCCATAAAAAGAAAAACGGTCGGTTACGGTTGGTCATTCAAAAAACCAAAAAAATATATATTTTGTAGTGTCTATACAATCCAACATTATTGTACTTTGTACTCTTTGGTATGGTGGAATTACGTGACATCATGATTAGCGTCGCAAATCTGACACGGTAGTAACACTTTTTTTTTCGCAAATCTTAGGGAACGCGACAAAGCGTTGCAAATCTGACATGGTACACCGCGAATCGTTATTAGACTATAGAAATTAGAGTAAAGAAAAAAATAGCGTCATTCATTCAAATTTAGTTCGAGGAGACGTGGCAGATTATAGTCCATGTCCTTTTATAGTGTAATTTGTTCTATTTAAGGTATCAATGTCAAAATTTAGGGGTGCCGATATAGAGTATCATGATTAGCCTCGCAAATCTGACACGGTAGTAACACTATTTTTTTCGCAAATCTTAGGGAACGCGACAAAGCGTCGCAAATCTGACACGGTAGTAACACTATTCATTTCGCAATCTTAGGGAACGTGACAAAGCGTTGCAAATCTGACAAGCTACACCGCCAATCGTTATTAGACTATATAAATTAGAGTAAAGAAAAAATAGGGTCATTCATTCAAATTTAGTTCGAGGAGACGTGGCAGATTATGGTCCATGTCCTTTTATAGTGTAATTTGTTCTTTATAAGGTATCAATGTCAAAATTTAGGGGTGCCGATATAGAGTACATAAGGCTAACAACGATCCTACACTATTCATATCACAAATCTAAGGGAACGCGACAAATCGTAATTATTGGCTTATTCATACGTTGTACATTAGATAATTTTGAACTTTTCGGTTACGGGCGGGCATGGTTAGTCACGAGAAATCGAGTTTCGGTTAACTTTTATTTTCGTAAAAGCCTGTCGGTTAACGGTTAACAATTTTGGAGCGTGACAGAACCCGGTCGGGCGTCGGTTACTCAGATTTTGAAAAAAAAAAAACTGTCGGTGTCGGTTATGTAAAATTTTGACTTTTGCGACCTTTGACCAGTGTATTGATTATCGCCAAGCCAAAATAAGGTACATATCGATTATCGGTATAACCTTGCCGATACAGAACACTACAAAATATGATTGTTTTATTAATATTAAGTGCGAGAGACAAAATTTTGTTGTTTTATGTGGAATTTTTTTGTCGGTTAAATATGATGTACTTTGGCCGAAGATTTATTTTTGCAATACCTTTTATTTCGTGTACCTTTTTATTTTTTAGTGTAGCCTTTATTTCGTGCGGTGAATATCGGACGCTACAAAAGTGCGATCGTAATGAATGAGCACTTCATGTCGTTTCTGACGGCAGACTGTCTTTTCGAAGGACTTGAACTTGTCCTTTTGTGTAAACGTGGATGCCAGATTTTGCCAAGACCGACGGCTAAATTTAACTTTTCCTTTCGAAGAATCCTGGCCGACAGATTTCATTAGCCGGACGGCAGATTAACTTGTCCTTTTCAACTGACCATGCTAAGTAAGATTCCACCGAGACGCGCGGCAGACTGTAACTTGTCCTTTTGAATAAACCGCCAGAACCATACTTTAAAACATGTCAGGATATTAATTGCTGGATGCCCGACCATCTGTACGGACACGCTACCTCACGAGGCTCGTTTGAGGCGCGTTTGTCTTTTAGAAGATACCGTATCATGCCAGGAAAAGCTGTACGGTTCACTCAATCGAAATCATAGTAATTCCCGGCATTTAGTGCGAACGATTTAATCACGACGAACTATACGTAACAAACGAATTGAACCTTTTGAAAAAATAGTAAAAATCGTTGATGAATTTTCATCCGTACTATTCCGTACATGTAAACATAAATAAACTTCACATATACTGCGGTTTGTACATTTTTCGTACATTTTACGTATATTTTCGATTTAGTCCGTACATTTTTTGAAAAAATCCGTACATTTCCGTAGAATTTATGTTCAGTTTACCGGACAGAAAGTACGACGAAGTGCAGCGTATCTTTTCACCAAATTTCGTACATTTACCAAACAAACCATACAGAAATCGTATAATGCCGTACAGTTTCCGTAAATTAGCCGTTCAGTTTTTCAGACAGAAAGAACATAGCGATTTTTTTTCCGATTTATTCAAAAGTCACGAATTATACGTTTTAATCGGAAAAAAGGAAAAAATCGTGCGATTTTAACAACAATGATCAAAATCCACGGCATCGAAACCTAGTGCCATCTTGACGGACTCTACACCGCGAATCGCTATTAGCGTAAATGACACTAATTGGGGTACCTCATTTTTTAAGGCAAATTCTCAAATAGAATAAAGCACGCTAAATGTTTCTGAACGTTATTTGAGGTACCCCGCTCAATACGGTTCATAACTGTAATTTAGTGCCCTTTTAAATAGTGTGATGTACGGACAGTCAGATATGTACTATTTCGTACCTTTTTAAATTTAAAAGTACAGAAAATATAATAATATATAATTTGCGTAAATATTTTCCGGCATACGCAGATGTCAAAAAAACGCGACGGCGTACGATTTGAACAATTTCGTACATCTACATGTTTTAGTGTAGACATATTATGTGTCGAAATTTTTTACAAAGTAGTTTACAAATTAGAGTACATGATAAATTAGTATCATGGTGTACCCGAAAAAACACAATTTACCGTAAAGTACGCTAATTGTTTCATTACGCTATATTTTTTATTACGCTAATAGCGATTCACGGTGTACTGATTCGTATTTTTTCATGAGAAAGACCGGTCGCACGAGCGAATGGAAGATTATTGCGTACCGAAACTGAATACTGGCATGGAGCGTCGTCGCCCTCCGTTTCGGGCACAGTTTTGCGAACTGGCTCGGCCGAACCGAGCCGATGGAATCCGAACCTAAAATTGTAAACCGAACAAAAAGGGTGCTTCGCACTTTAGAAATCCTTTTTTCGCAAATCGTTACAGATGGCACGATCTGAATGGCAGTTTTCTTGACCTAAAACTGCCACGTGGCCTCGTTTAAAAACGTGCCCCTCCTTCCCCCTCTCCCTCCCTCCCTCCTTCTCTCTCTCTTTATCTCCTTCTCACAACCTCCTCCATCTCCCTCTCTCTCTGTCCATCTCTCGCTCTCTCTCCCCATCTCCCTCTCCCTCTCCCCATCTCCATCTCCCTCTCCCTCTCCTCCCCCCCTCTCCCTCTCCCTTTTCCCCCCCTCTCACTCTACTATTCCCTCTTCATCTCCCTCTCCCTCTCCCTCTCCCTCTACCTCTCCCACTCCTTTCACCTATCCCTCTTCCTCTCCCTCTACTTCTCCCGTTCCGTCTCCATCTCCCTTTCTCGCTCGCCCTCCCTCTCCCTCTCCCTCTCCCTCCCTCTCTCCCTCTCCCTCTCTCCCTCCTTCTTCCCCTCTCTCTCTCTTACTTTCTCTTTCTTTTTTTCTCCCTTTCCCACTCAATCCCTCTCCCTCCTCCCTCCCTCCCATCTTCCTCTCCC
The DNA here is from genome assembly GCA_037447655.1 of Zygnema cylindricum. NCBI lineage: Eukaryota > Viridiplantae > Streptophyta > Zygnematophyceae > Zygnematales > Zygnemataceae > Zygnema > Zygnema cylindricum. Next base: position 42,207 of record JBBHKE010001702.1, read on the forward strand.
TCTCCCTCTGCCTCTCTCTCCCTCTCTGTCTCACTCGCTACCTTTCCCTCTCCCTCTCCTTCCCCCTCTCTCCCTCTCTCTCTATTGTTCTCTCTCTCCCCTCCTCTCTCCCCCTCTCCCTCCCTCCCTCTCTCTCCCTCCCTCCCTCTCTCTCCCTCCCTCTGCCTCTCTCTCCCTCTCTGTCTCACTCGCTACCTTTCCCTCTCCCTCTCCTACCCCCTCTCTCCCTCTCTCTCTATTGTTCTCTCTCTCCCCTCCTCTCTCCCCCTCTCCCTCCCTCCCTCTCTCTCCCTCTCCTCCCTCTCTCTCTCCTTCCGTCTCTCCCCATCTCCCCCTATCCCTCCCTTCCTCCCTCTCTACCATTGTCCCTCTCTCTCCCCTTTACCTATTCCTCTCCCTCTCCCATTCCCTCTCCCTCTCCCTCTCCCATTTCCTCTCCCTCTCCCTCCCCCTCCCCCTTCCCCTCTCTCTTTCTATCTCTCTCCCTCTCCCTATCCCTCTTCCTCTCTCTCCCCCTCCCTCTCTTTATCTCTCTCCTTCTTCCTTTCCCTTTATCCCTCACTTTTCCGCCCTCTTTATCCCTCTCGCACTCCCCTCCCTCTCTCTCTCCCTCTTCTCTCTTCTCTCCCTCTATATTCTCCCTTTCCCCTCCCTCCCCTCCTCTCCCTTCCCTTCCCTTTTTTCCCCCCTCACCTGAGCCTATCCCAACGAGGTATCCTTCTAAAATATATTCCTAGTCGTATCTTTATACCGTATCCCCACCACGTTTTTATTCGTCACTTTTATCAAAATCGTGAGTTTGAAGTCGACCATGGTTACTAAAAACGGCGAATCTGTCTCGAACATCAGTTTGAATCTGTAAAGGTTTAGTTTTACGACCTCCTAAACGGTGTCTTTGAGCCACACCATAATTAATGTAGATCCGACGGGGCCAAGGGCAAGTTCCGTTTGTGGTGTTTCTAAGCGACTGTCTTTTGAAGTTTTTTTTTAAAAGTTATTTTTGGTTTTTTTCGAGAAAGTATATTCAAAATTTTGTTTTCTTTTTTTTGGCACCTACACAAAAAAACATCCAAATTTTCAAAATTTTAAGCACAAGAAAACATCATAAATTAGATTTGAACAATTAAAAAAAAAATACAAAAAAAAGAAAGATAATGACTGTTAAGATTTTCAAAATATATAAAAACATTTCGTTAAAGCAGTTTGGTTTTTTCTGAAAAAAATTAAAAAAAATTGTATACATCCCCTATAAAGAATCCCACAAAAAAATTAAAATAAATAATAACAAACACATTACTCATTTACATTCATTCATGTTAATTATCCAATTATTTGAGTCTAAATCTAATTTAATTAATTCTTCAATTAGACGTATTTATTTTTTCTCTTAAGTCAAGAATTTGTGGCTTAGGATTTGCAATTAACTTGCTTATATCATCTAGTGTATGAAAGTTGCCTTTTACGAATAAAGTCTTGGCGCCCTTGATAATATTGCACATATATCGGATCCTCTTTCCTTCGCACCGTTATTAACACATTTGGAAGTTTTAAGAACCGACGACTTAGACACGGACAAATTCCACAATTTTTGAAAAGCACATTTTGTTCCGGTCAACGCAAAAACTTTGAAAATTGAGAGAATCAAGTGTTGCTTTTCATTAAGAGAAAATTGCCACTTCCATTGTATTTTCCATCCCTCAAGATGCATCTGTTGGATTTCGTGCGATCTTTGGCGATTCATCTGTACCGGTAGCGATTTACTTGTACCAGCGGATTATATCGATTCACATTTTGTGACGCGACGTGACGTGACTTGACACGACGAATCGACCTGTACGGAATCTGACGACGATTCCGCCAACCTTTATTTCGAATACAGATTGTGTCAGAATTGAAGAGCGGCACATTGTGGTGGAAAACGGCAAATGGCAACATCTCATTGCACCACTCATTTAGTCATTTAATCAGGGCATGACACACAAAAAGACATAAAGTGCATCAGGGCACTTTAGAACATTATCTTGCAATAATCACATGCAGATCACTCTCATAATCTCATGGAAATTTCATGAAGATCATTCTCTCAGACTCAAAATACACTCAGATTATTCATAGAAGCATCAACTTTATTTGATGAAGAACACTCAGATTATTCATAGAAGCATAAACTTTATTTGATGAAGAACTTTTGGTACATTCTTTATTAGGATCTTATCTTAGATCATAAGGAAGGAGATTGCAGCTTTATTAGAATTAGACCGTAGGAACAATTTGTATTCGAATCGGGGCTCACTTCGGCTTACGCCTTGTGGCCCCTTGACTATAACTACATTTCCTAAGCTGCTCAAACCTATCTATTCTATTGATTTGTTTCTATGCTTCTCCCATTGCTATCTATTTAGTGGTTCTCACAGTCTTAGTTTCGTTGTGTTAGACTACATGTGTTTATAAGCCAACTTGTAAATCTATTAAGCTATGGGCCCACAGCCCTTAGTCTAGCTGAATTTTAAGTCTAGCTAGCTAATAAAGAGTCGAGCCGAGAAGAGTCTTGCAGATCCGTGAAACAACTTTGATGAAACTGAGTTTGCTTCCTACAAAGACCAGGAACAAAAGAAGAAAAAGAGGATCAGATGCTGAGAGAGAGAGAAAAAGTTAGCCTCAGACATACAAAGTGTGGAGGGGCTATTGGAGATCGAAAAGGGGAGGGGACAAGTAAACATAATAAAAAGTGGGAGTAGCTACCAAGGTAGAGATTCTAAGATCCCTAATGACAGCTATACACCAACGTAAAACTTCACCAATCAATCACTTCATCCAATACTCTAGTCTAGTTCACGAAGGTGATGCAATCGACATCGACCTCCCAAATAGACTCAAAGATCGCATTGCTAATCTAATCCGTCACGGATGAAGTTACAGTGCAACTCACCAAGCTTCAGTGGAGATCCGAGAATGTCGACATGGAGCGCTGCAATTGAAGAGTTGGCGAGACTCGAGGCCAACACCGAATCAGAGTCACTCAGCGATAAAGACCCGATGATCTCCACGAACGCACCCGCTCGAAGTGGACAAGGAGAATCAAAATGGGTCAAAATTTGGCAAGTAAGTGACATAACCAGAGAGGAAGGACACCTCCACCCTAAAATGCACTAGAGAGGAGAGACACCTCTTTCATGAAATGGAGGGGAGTCTCACTGAGCAATGAGGCATGCACAAGACATGCAAGGCGGGTTCGATCTAAATAGACAAAATTGATTGATATTGGTTGCCTTTGATAAGGAAATTTTTCTGTCACACCACCTTTTTACAGATATTCATACCGCACTTCTGCCTTTTTATAAAGTCCAAACATGTCTTCAGCCTGATCACCCGCCGAATTACAACATGAACGTCTCGGGTCAACCACTCAAAGTTCTTCCCACTCTAGTGTCTTATTCAAACTCTCACGCTTTTTTCAGCGATGGGCTCGGCCTGCTCAAAATAATTACACAAGCGGCCTAGATGAGCCTACAGCCACAGAACGTGAACATCTTATGCATTTCCTTCCTAACACTACGACTGCCCATGGTCTCACACAACGGCAACGCCGCATCCTTTTAAGACGTGTCATAGACCCTCAATCCCTCTCATTTGTCTTAGGCCGCAAAGTTGCAGGAGGTCATTACACACAAACCCATCGGTCTCAACTAGTTAGAGGGGGGAAATGCATCATCAATTTCTAAACACAAACCTACACGATCCCCTATCACCCTTAGAGGGACACCTTCTCAATTTTTCCACTCTCCATCCCCTATAAAACCTTCTCCAGGTGTCCCAATCTACGATTTCTTAAATCCCAGTCATATGTCATGGTCCATTCAGGCATATACTGCTCAATCTGCTTCCTCTAGTCAAAGATCATCATCTCCTCACTAGACCGCAATCTTCTCCAATCGTAGCTAGCATCATTGTACAAATTGTTTATAGCAGACACCTATCAATTACTTTTTAGGTCAATCGCTCATTGGAGATGATTAACTGGCTTTTGCACAGGCCATGGAAGTTGTTAAAATGTGTGTATTTTCTAAGTGTGTATTTTTCTATGTTGAAAAGAAGTAATTAATATTCATTTCTTAATTTAGACTCTAGATTTAAGAGGGAGAGAGAGTCACCCTGGTTGCCGCCTTAGTCAAAGAGAAACAGGCAGACAGCCAGACAGATTGATAGATTACCAAAATGTTGCAATAAACACGATTTGAACCTAAGTCTACGAAAAAGTTTATAGACATACGCCTTAACCATTAAAGCATTAACGAAACGATACAAGATTGTGGTTTAGTGATAAATTAAATTGTCACGCAAACGTCACTTTCACTTAAACAAACCAAAATTGACGAAACGACATCTATACTTAAACGGCGCTTGCGGACGCGAATCTAACCGTGTAAAATACATGATCGGATGGATGACGTGCCCCCGCCAAACCCAAATAAATATTTGGCGATTTTTGGACATAACAGCGTGCTGTGCCACGTGGCCCCACATCATTCGACTTTAAAACGATGGGATGAGGAACGATGGCTCCCAAGTTGACAAGTGTCAACCAGAAGGCCATGTTGTACAATTACCATACAAGAAGTACAAACTGCCACTGTACCTTCTTGTACTATACACTCTTTTTGATTGGCCTAAGGTAGAGTAGTAGGTAGTTGTGAGTAGGAGTTAAGGGACTTAGCGTGTTTGAGGCACCTCTCTCCAGGTGACCTTTTGTATTTATAGGCCATCTTTGGCCAGCCATAACTTACTGCTCACGGGAGCAAATTCAGTGATTCTTTTTGCTGCAGACTCACAAAAGTCCATGCTACATTGTAGTGTAGTTGGTCAGAGTTTTTGCTTTCCAGGGTGGCGGCATTTCTAAGGGAAATTCAAAGTGGGGAATAATGTCCAAAATACATGTTCAAGCTTTAGATTTAGTGGTGAAACAGAGCACGACATTTCTAAGGGAAAGTCAAAGTGGGGAATGTTGTCCAAAACACATATTCAAGCTTGAGATTCTGTGGTGAAACTGAGCACACAGAAAGTCTTCTTTCACAGCAGAGAAGCTGTATACTGTATAAATTAATGGTTTTTCTAGTATTTTCTAGGTCTTAAATGAAATGCAAAAAAAAAGCCGAGGCAATCTGCCTCTAACTCCTCTCTTCAGCTCCCACACTTGTCGTAGTCACTCAAGGTTAAAAAGGGATCTAGAGCCATGACAGCCTATGTTGTTTAGAGATAGAGAGACATGCGGTAGATTTTGGTAGGTTTACCAAAATATACTTGATGGACCCAAGATTTGATTTTGGTACCTACCGTCTGTCAAGTCAAAAAAAGCCAGTAGCTTTATCCTATAGTCCAGAATCGGTGCTGAGATATATTGGGTTAGATAGATATTTAAATGAGTACGACTACATAAATTCATTTAACGGCGCGAACAAACATGTAACATAGACACAGTTAAAACATACGTACGACGTACGGTACGTCACGAAATGAGTACCGCGCATTTGTTTTGACGGCGAAACAAATACCGCTCACTGATTTTCGAAGGCTAGAATCAAATGTCGGTTTTAATCAAACGACCACGATAGGCGCCGAGATTTTAGAATAAGCGCTTTGCCGTTTTTTGGTCAGCGCCACGTCAAGCGCCACGTTGCACGACGTCATTGGCTTATGACATCTTCGAGAATATGGGAACTAATCTGGATATGACATGCGTCAACATTTCAGCCATGCCGTACGATGGTCGTACACAAATTACATTTGCACCTGTACTTTTATATACGACAGAGTAATCTTATTGGTGTGCTACTTTAGTAGTATAGGGTTTGGAGAGGGATTTATGACTTAGATAATTTGGTAGGAAGACCCCTCTCTCTCAGAGAGCTCCTGTACACAAGGTCAACTTTAACCTTTCATAACTTACCGCTCAAGGGAGCGGATTTCAGAGATTTTTTTTGCTATCGACTCAAAGGAGTCTTTTGTTCAAAGAGGTAAAGTTGGTCATACTTTTAATCTGTCATGGTGACAGTTATTCTTGTGGAAACTCAAAAGGGTCAAGGTTATCCTAGAGGCTTCAAGTGAGCTGCCTACTCTCAAGATTGATTGAGGTCTTAGAGTTGAAGGTTATGGGCCCACCCTCTAGGGTACCTATAGTTAATGGAACGAATTCATATATTAGGAAAGTATGATGACAGGGGCTCTATGTGAAACAAGGTTTTGGGGGAAAGTAAGTGGACAAGTGAGGCGTCCATCTATTTTAGCCATTACTCCAGGTTTGGGGGAAGCAAGTTACCAGAAAAAGCAGATCCAGATCCACTGGAGGATTCGGAGGATGAGGATAACATTGTGATGGAAAAAGGCAAACACAAAGAGACATTTACACCGATAGCAACACCTATAACAACGGGTTCAATGTTCATGTCACCTATTCCGAGGAATGAGGAGAATGATAATGATACTTCGGCCTACAACAATATGGTGTTAAAACACTTCATTCTTAGCCATCTTACTAAACGACTTCTATCTCCTCATTTGCAAGTGAAAAGGGCATCCGATCTGTGGATTGCCCTCATAGAGATGTACTGGAGTGGTACCGTTTAGCAGCAGCAATTGGCTGATCAAAAGATAGATGCATATGCATACAAAGGGGGAAAAATGTTAGACTTTTCTAATGAGCTTGCAACCCTTTTCATGGAACTAGAGAGTGGTTGTCAAGTTGAAACAGAAAAGATGAAGGTTAACAGCTTGCTCATGAAGTTAGCCAATGACTATGAAAACATACTCAAACCTGTGAAAGATTTAGCAGGCTTCAAGTGGATCCGGAATTCTCTGGCAGGGATCATTCTCGTCCGAGAAAATATAATAGAGATCCGAAGAGGAGGGAAGAGTGGATAAGCTTTGGCAACATGAAGTGATTGGAGAAGCAAAGATCCCATAATACGAGGAGGAAAATTTGGAGGAGGAGGACAGAAAACTCAGTCCGATGAATCCGGACCAACGTCTCAAAAGGGTTGTGTCACTTCTGCAAGGAACCAGGACACTATATGGCAGAGTGTACTAAGCTAACTAAGCTTCGGTTAAAGGAGGGGCAGACCGGAGGACCCCCGAGAGGAAAAAAAACTCAACGCCATTGGTAGCACGCATACTGGGGAAAATTAACATGGCCAGGGCTCAAACATGGGACCTTTGACTTAACCTGTCAATCCACTAACCGTCGTGCCACCTGCTCGATGTAGAGCCTGAACGGTAAGTACCCATTCATTTCAGGCGGCTTCGAGTATGGTATTACCATATTCCACTTTGTATTGAACTGACATTCACGTGTCAATCCAACAGATACCTCTGTTCTGATTTTGAACTAGAATGTATTACTATGTAGTTGTGTAATTTCATTTGACAAAGTACGAACGGGATTGTAACAACCACCACCGCTCCTCGCGGATTGTAATATCTTATGTACAGCCCCCCTGTAATTATAAATTGTTAATTATAGGTGTGACAATTATATACGTCAACAATGTTGGTGAAGGCTGTCAGGTCTACAATTTGTCTTATCGCAACATATTTTTTGGAACTTTTTCAAGCGTCACAAGACACATCGTAGTTTTTGAAACTATTTGGTATATAACATGACTTTGCATGACATTCTAGACGTACAGCTTTGCAGCCATGGCTGTACAATATGCATAGATTCTCATTTGCATGAAACACACGCATGAAACGCCCAAAAAATAACGAGTATGTGCATGAAACAAAATTCAACAAGTTTTTCTAATTTGTTGACCAACTATAACTTAATAATAAATGAAAAAATATAAAATTATTTAATCAAAAATACTACTACAATTTAATCAAACTAATTATTTTTTTACGTTAATACACGCACTGTTTAATTACCTTCTTTTACTATAATTTTGACTTTTTTAAAAAGTGGAATGTACAAAATATGTTATTCTGTATTAATACTGCTCTTAATTTTGTAAAGACGTACAAAATAAGTGTCATATAAAGGTGTCGACATGGGAAATTGAAAGCGTCGCCACAAAAAAACTTACTTAGATTTGATTCTAATTCATAAAGACGAGGGAAAATGACTAAAACCTGTTCTCATACGTTAAAGCGTTGAATATTTGAACATAAACTATCGTGTCTACATCCAAATTAGTGTTAAATTAGTGTTAGGTGTATAAACTATTGTTAAATTTTGTCAAAATTAGGCCATTGAACAAAGAAAAAGAGATAGTAACACTAATAATTTCTTAACACTTATTATTTCTTAGCTCTAATAGCAATTCATGGTGTGCTTTCAACCCTTTTTTTGAATTTTTCCGTAGATTTTATCCGTACTCTTTATCCGTAAGAAAAGTAAATGTATTTATGAAAGATTCAAAATCTAGAAAATATAACGAAATTCCGTAAAATTGTCAAAATTTGTATGAATGGGACATCTATGGTCTGTACTCTATTATTTTGTGCTTTTCAAATCCAATTAGTGTTAAAGCAGTGTTAAGTGTATAAAATATTGTTAATTATTGTTGGCGTTTAGCCATTGAGCCAAAAATAGAGATAGTAACACTAATAATTTCTTTACACTAATTATTTATTAACTCTAATAGTAGTTCACGGTGTATTTTCAACTTTTTTTTGAAGTTTTCATAGATTTTATTTGTACGTTTTATCCATACGAAAAAGTATATGCATTTTATGAAAGATTCAAAATCTAGAAAATATAACGAATTTCGTAAAAATGTCAAAATCATTCGAATGACACCTCTATGACAACTTGGCTTTGCGTTTGCCTCTTATGTCGGGCCGCCATGAATGGAAATAAAATTTATTGCGCCTTGGCAGATTTATCACCTTCGCAAATTTTCCACCTTTCCTTGATTTGACATTACAGCTTCGAGTCCACTACAAAAAGAAACCGCACAAGATGTAAGCAAACAAAAAAAAATAACCATGTACTTTTTCTTGTCATCAAAAACTTATGAAAACTTTTCACACGTGAGAATATGTTTTCCTATTTGTGAAAGCGGTTTTACTTTATGTAAAATACATCACGATGTGTTTTAAGATAAGTTTGAAGATGATGTGGCATGGGTCTAAAAGACACAGGACAACAACTTTTCAGTACATCCCTAAGTTCAAAGATGACGCAAATGGTACTCTGACAACTTTGCGATTTTTCCATAAGGTTACAATTTTAAAAGTTTCGACGCTAAGTTTTAAGGAAAACGACATAAAATACTCGTACTTAGCCACATGGGGTCGTACCATTAGTCTGAGGTCACAATGGGATACCCAAATTTGTACCCTATCCGTACCCGATCCATACCCGAATGGCCGGGTTGGATCCGGAATGGATTCGGGTGCCAAATTTTGGGGGTCAGCCAAATTCAGCCGTGTGATTTAAAAAAAATAAAAAAAAAATAGGGTACATCCAAAATCGGGTACCAGATTGTGACCTCTATATCTAGTGTAGTGTCTCATAAAATTTAATATCGCCGAAAATCCAATGTCCGATATATCGAATATTGACCGGTCAAAGGGTTCGATATATCTTTTTTTAGCCAAAAATTACAAAATATTATTAACAACAAACACTATTTAAGGACGTGGACTACAATTTTCCATGTCTTTTTAAAATAAATTGGTACAACTTCACCGCAAATCGTTGTTAGTGTTGTGAACGCTATTTTGGCACCCCCAAATTTTGACCCCAAAACGTGAAATATAATTAATAACACTATTTTTTTTTACCTTAATTTAGGTTTTAGTGAATTATTAGCGTTAATAATTCTAATTTATGATCTTCTTGAATAGTGTGATGTACAGAAGTGGCAGTCTCTACAAAATTGTACTTTGTTGATTAAAAAAGTACAAATATGGACTAAAATAATCGCGATCGCACGTAAAATGCGCTCAAAATAAAACGCAGAATGAAATCATACCTATTTTCTTGTAAGAATATTGATCGTGTGTTAATTATACGGGAAAAAGCCCAAAGGAGAGTTATGAATAAATTGGAGTAAAAAGACACGACAGTGTACGATTTGTCAAATTTTGTATTTTTACCTATTTTACTGTGAAGATCTCGATGGCAGATCTGTTGTAGCCAAGTCAACGTTATGGATCAGTTAGGGTAAATTTCCATCAATCGTTTGTGTAATCGTACGACCAACTCTACGGGCCGGGTTGATTGAGTCGATGTTCCATCACGAAGAGTCTGTGAACCACGTCTTCTTAATTGACTGGCGTAAGCTACGATCTGATAATGAATATCTTGAAAAAATTTCACACCGACAAATTTCACTTCAAATCTTCACTTGCATACCAAGTCATAATACGACATAACTTTTGTACTTTTGCAAATGCCAGTCTTTCACGCCAGCTCATTTTTTAGGGTTATTGTTTTCGAGCATGACGAAAATCCTTTGCCAGAAATAGTGTGACAAAAGAGCGTTGCCAGAAATAGTGTGACGAAGGACCGTTTCGAGATTACCTTTTTTTTATTTTCATTTGCATTTTGAAAGGTACATACCATGTGCTAATCTTGTGATTTTTTGTTGCTTGTCTATGGTGACACATAGCGTAATCGTCCAGTGTGTCGCGATTCATTTTTTTGTGTAGCTACCAACCCACCTCCTACAGGTACGTACCTGCCAGCCCACCTCGTACAGGTACGTTGTCAGCTACAAAGAAAAATGAAGTGAACGCCTCGCGAATGAATATCCGACGGTTAGTATTACCTCCTAGAACGTTGGAGAGTATTGACAAGATTTTTTGTAATGTTGTTTCGCGTATAAAAACAAAATAAGCGGCACGGTCTTAGTATGGATAGGCGCAGATTTCGGTAAACAACCCCACTTTTCGGCTGATGGAACTTGACCCTTAGAGTTTTTTTGGAAATCTTCAAAAACTCAAATTAGCGTTAGTAACACTAATAATTTTTAAAAATTATAATATCTTAACGCTAATAAAGAATGGCGGTGTAGTTATACTTTTGCATTTACACTTAAATCTTTAACGTTACCAATGATTGGCAGTGCAGCTTGTGCAGTACCATCGTAATATTGTACCATCATAAGATGGTACACCGTGTATCCCGATTGGTGTTGATATTTTTTTCGCCACTTAAAACATTTTTTCTATGTTCACACTCGTCAGATTTTCAAATGGAGACCGTCAATCGGAATGTGAGAATCTTGGCTTTCAATTTCAACTGTCGGATGTATAATCCGACAATCATGTACATAAAAAAAATGTTTTAAGTGGCGAAAAAAAAATCAATTTTAATAGCAATACACGGTGTACTATCGTAAGATTGTACTATCATAAGATCATACTATCGTCATGTCGTCATATCGTACTAATCGTAAGATCGTACCTTCATACGATCGTACTATCATGTTGATGTTGTACCAAGATCTTTGGATACTTCGGCATCCCGTAGTTGCAATGGAGAATTGAAAGAGAGTGGAATCTCGCCGATTTGCGAAGGCGCTGACAAATAAGGAGGATAACAAAAACGTGAGGACGAAAAGGAACGGTGGGGGAATGTCTTGGATTGGTGTTTGACTTCCCTCAGTTGATTTGAGGTAAGTGATTATATAATCAAGGGTAGGTGACTCCTTCGATAAGAGAATGTCACATAAGTGAATCATCTTCTCTGGTAAGGCATTGATAAAGACCGACGCCTTATCATTTTCCTCAATGATTTTTACGTTGTTAGCGAGTTGCTCAATTATGATATTGAACCTCTTTGAATCTTCATCAATGGGTTCACCCGGCTTAATTTTGAAAAAGGTGTATTCTTTATATATGTGTTGTCCCTTGTTTTTGGAGGCATTTCCTGAAATGTTTTTCCAATGCTGTCCAACAATCGTGAGCGAATTTGCAAGTGAGGAAGAAATCGTGCACCGAAAAGGTGCAATGATTGCATTAAACCGGCGATGGCAAAGAATTCTTTCGTTTCCAAAGCGTCTCGCCTTCCAATCCATAATCTTCAACATCTTCTCTTCACCATTAACCACCTTTCAAAGGCGTTTAATTAATAATTGGCCTTTGATATATTTCTTCCATACTAGAGTTGAGGAGTGTAAGGAGGGTGATTTACTTGAGAGGAACCCTTCAGTAATGGATACATGGCGTAGGAGCCTCGGATTTTACGTGGGTTTATTTCCCCTCGGATCTCTTTGCAGCTTGCCTTAATCCGTGGGCTAGGGTCATACTTTGGGGGAAGTCATCAAGATGCTTGTTGGTCCTTTAAAACTTTTTTCTTGTGGTCTCTTAGTCGATTGAGAAGCAAATGCTACTTTAGGTAGTGTTGGGAGCTAGTCCCATATGTATAGGATGGGGCCAATGAGTGGACCCTTACGGTCAACCTAAAACTTTGTACACTTACATTTCCAGTTCTGCAATGGTGTTTAATACAAATTCTAGTATCATTCTTTTTGTCCCATTAAACAACAATGCATTATGGATTTGCTATTTTATTTCACAGTTTGGTTCATCTTGAGAATTCTACGACAAAATTTTGGTTGTGATGATGTCAAAACTAGTTTGGTTTGGTTCCATTAAACTAGACCTGGTTTAGACCTATGTCTGGTAGTATGGTACATGTAAGTATGAAAGTCATAATAGTGCTAGTGAATATGGGTAAAACAATAGTTACGAATGGACGATTGGCGCATAAAATAGTACGATAAATTTGGTGAAAGAACTTTTAGGAATTTTACCGGGGAGTGAGATAACCATAGAAGAGTAGGGGGAAATTTTCATTGGAGCATACTTTAGTATGTTATGCTGATAGAATAAAAAGTTAAGCGTCTCGAGAAAAAAATGAAGCTTTCTTATTCCTCTTTCCTTCAGTCAACATATAAGACAATGTAAGACATTGAAATATGTTTAAATGAAATCTTCAATGATGTTATCAAAATGATTTATGTTGGATTTAACCCAATTTTGTATCCCCACAATATATGACGATCGGAAAGTACCCATTTCAAATGTTTTTTTGCATCGTGATTTCGCTACTTTTCCGTTGCAACATAAAAAAATTTTAGATCACTGAAAAACACATTTTTTTTTTTTACGTTTCATCCTGCTTATTTGTCTTTGACGACTTTCTTTCAAGGTTTTTCAAGGTTTCTTACGCATTTTTGGATTTTTTAGGGGCTTTTCGGGTTTCTTAAGACTAATTGTTTTTAGGGTATCTAATGTCTCTTTTAAGGCTTTTAACTTTACGATTCAAGTTTTTGGTTTTGCTTTTTACTCAGTTGAAGCGGTCGTATTGCTTTGAGCAGTCGAAATATATGCATTTTCAAGCAATTTAAAATATTATATAAAATTAGGGTTAATCACGAAATCTCCTATTGCCAGTATGGGACCAAACTGCCATCTTGATGAAGTTCAAATGTCCCTTTTGATATCTAAAATCATCGATTCTAGTAATCGCCATAATCACTTTAGGATTTTTTAGGGTTTTTTTAGGGTTTTTTAGGGTTTTTTAGCTTACCCATAGCCAATTTGTACAAAATATTACGCCAAAATTTACCTGAAGCAATATGTACAACAATGGCAAATCTATTTTTCATTTGTCTTACATCTAATTCATACCCATTTTGTAGCCTAAAAATTATAAAATATGCTAAAATTTGTTTGACGTACAAATTGTGGCACTTAACCAAGTACATCTCTCAACATTTTACGTGATTTCTAGGACAAACAATATTGAATTGCATATTTGGACACTGCACCGCTCATCATTATTAGCGTTAAAGATTTATTTGTGTTATTGCGAAATTAGAATTAATAATACTATTTTATGCAAGGAGACGTGGCAAATTGTAGTCCACGTCCTTAAACAATGTTGTTAATTATATTTTGTGATTTTTGGCCAAAAAAGTCGTGACCGAATTAGCGTAATTAATACTAATAACAATGAGCGGTGTGGTTGCACGTGTAGAGTCACAAAATAAAGTTTCATCTCGTGGAAATATTTTTGTAAGGGAGAAAAAAATTGTATACCACAAAATTGAATTGCTTTTTAATTTCTGTATTGTATTGTAACTAGTTTACCAAACTCTCTCAACTGGTAAAATTCCACCATTCATTACAACAATATCCAAAAAGATATTCACCAGTAGGTACAAGTTGTCGGCTAAAATAGATCATGGCTAAAATAGATCATCTTACAACAGACAAACAAGTAGTAACTGATGTGTTATTTCCATCTAAAACACAATGAGAAAATAGGAAGGAAAAAAGGCTTTTTTTCTCCAATTTGGGCATGACCCTTGTGCGGACATAAAATCTTATTTTTCATTAGATGTGTTTCATTCCCAAATAAACAACAAAGCTGGAGTCACAATTTCCCCTTAATGTAACCCTACTTGTAACTGCTTATAAAATCCAAACTCTTTAGTCTTTTAACCCCATTTGTTTACACATTGTACTACAAAAGAGGTTTGCAAGGCTATGCATTGTTTTGAGATTCCTCCATCGTCCATTCAGCATTTGACATCTTTCATCCTCCATCCTCCATCCTCCATCCTCCATCCTCCGTCCTCCATCCTCCATCCTCCGCCTTTCATCCTCCATCATATCATGCATCATATGCATTTGACATCCTTCATCCTCCATCCTCCATCCTCCATCCTCCATCCTCCCATCATTGGAAAAACAGGTAATATGGGCGACTTAAGGCGCTTTGCTCACTAGAAATAAAGCTATATCATCATGGTCCCATAATGCTTTCTCATCTTTGTCTTCCCTGCTTCCTCCATGAGCATCTAAACTAAGAAACCCAAAGTGTTCACAAGTTCACGAGCACGTGGACAAAAACACGTGCCACATATTCCCCTACCACTCCATAAATTGCAGTGTTATTGGAATATAGATATGAGTAGCGGTTGTCCTTCTTCCAGGTCCCAGGGGCAGATTCTCGTAGACACGCGTCACCATATCTTGGCGCCTCGATGGGCCAAAAGTCCATATATTTGAATCCAAAGGTAGGGGCATGAAATCTGTTTCCAAACCACACCCACATCTTAGAAAAACAATAGCATTCGACACTGGAAATAAAGATTAAAAAATTGAAGCCTTAAAGACACCTTGAAAAAAGGAAGGGAAGTTAGAAGGCAACAGATAGTGTTCAACCTTAAAAATATCCCCAAATGACACAACTGATTGCATTAAAAAATAATCCATTAAATACACAGGAAACATAACCATTCCAAGAATTCAATAATGATTATACCCTGCCTCGCTTTCTTAGACAGTGGTGTTAAGTAATGAGGCAATTGTGCCAGTACTTGATAAAGGAGATATCAACATTGTCTCTATTTCAAATATTTCAACCACTATGACAAGAGAATTTGCAATATTGAAGAAGGCCATAGGAATACGTTGCTTTTGGAATTTAAGGCCCCTAATGCAATAGAAAAAAACAGCAAAATTTTCATAGATTATGTGAGAAAAGAAACAGTATGCTAGATATAAACTCCCATTTAGACTGTTCATATCAACATATGTACTGCAATTTGTTAACACTAAATCCGTCAGCCGTCCCTGATGGTGCTCATAAATTCTGTTGATGTCAATCACATTTTCGGTTGTGGAGACTTAAAAAAAGAACAAAAATGAGAATTTTGTTGTCGTTGATAGCTACGACATACATGCAAGCGACAATCTTTTTTTGCACTAAACGATTATTTTTGGATGGAATTACGTTCGGCGGCGCAGCCCCCAGAATATAAGAAGCCGACACTTTCAGGTCGAAAACTTTCAGGTCCTAAATCTATCACCTTAGTTTAGCTTTTCCTACTTTCTTGTTTTTTTTTTGGTACATTGAGATAGAGAGACACAAAGAGGGAGAGAGGGAGAGAGAGAAGAGGAGAGAGAGAGAGGAAGAGAGGGAGAAAGGAAGGAGGGGAGGAAAAGGAGAGGGAAGAAAGAGGAGAGAGAGAAAGAGAAGATGGGAAAGGAGAGAAAAAGATAGAGAGAGAAAAGGGAAAAGGAGAAAGAGAAAGAGAAAAAAAAGAGGGAGACAAGCAGAGAGGAGGAGAGGCAGAGAGAGAAAGAGAGAGAAGGAGAGAGAAATAGACTTAGGAAGGCAGGCGGAGAGAGAGAGTTAGAGAATGAGAGGGAGAGAGAGAGAGAGCGAGAGAGTGGGAGAGAGGGGGAGAGAGGGGGAGAGAAAAAGAAAGAGTAAGATAGAGAGGGAAAGAGAAACAGGGCGAGGCGAGGAAAATAGTGGGAGGAAGAGAAAGAGGTAGAGAGAGGAAGATCGAAAGAGGGAAAGAAAGAGAGGGAGATGTTACGATTTACAATAGTTGAATCTACGTCTATGGAATGTTGGTTCGTAGTTAGTGTGATTTAGTTTTGGTCTGGCGTCACTTCGCGTATTTAGTTTGGTTTCATTTTGTACTCCGAGCGTCGGTTTGTGAATTCGGTTTCGTATAGTTTGATGTATTATTTCGTGCGTCTACTTTTCACACGTACACGATTAGATTTGATTTCGTTCCGGTTAAGTTCTAGATTAATGCTTCGGGAAGTTTTATTTCGCGCGACGTACATCTTGTATGTTCGTTTCGCATAAGTTAAGTTTGTCGTACAGGATTGTCAGTTTGGTTTCTAGTAGTTTCATTTTGTTTTGTACCACATTTACGTCTAAGTACATTTAGACACTTCTAGAGTTAGTGTTCTAGATTATTTCCGTGGCTAAGTTTTAAACCCATCGTGTGAGTTAGATTGTCAACAATTAGAAAGAAAATTAAGCAAGAGATAACAATAAGGAATCAATCAAGAGTCAATTAAGGAGGAATAGATTAAGAGAAGTGTAATGTTTAAGGATTGAGATAATATGAGTTTATGTTATTGAGTATTTAATTTCTCTCTATCTTGGATTATGCGCTTTTGATGTGTTGTAATGTTTGATTTCATTTTAATATCGCTTCCGCATTGAGACATTTAAGTATTTGTGAGCGCATTCCGATTGACTCTTATTCCTATCAGGTGAGGGGGGGGTGAGAAATGAGAGAAAGAGAAAGAAAGAGATAGATGAAGACAGATTGAGAGAGCGAAAAAAATAGAGGAAGACCGAGAGAGAGAAAAAGAGGCAAAAAAAAGCAACGGGAGAGAAAGAGAAAGAGAGGGGAAGAGAGAGAGAGAGAGAGAGAGAGAGAGAGAGAGAGAAAGAGAGAGAGAGAGAGAGAGAGAGAGAGAGAGAGAGGAGGGAGAAAGAGGGGGAGAGAGGGAGAGAGAGGGTGGGAGAGGGTGGGAGAGAAATTGAGAGAGGGAGAGAGAGGGAGAAAAAGAGAGGGAGAAAAAGAGGGAACGAGAGAGAGGGGAAGGGGGAGAGAGAAAAAAAGAGAGGAGAATAGAGAGAGATAGATAGATAAATAGATAGAAAGAGAGAAAAAAAAAGGAGATAGAGTGAGAAAGAGAGGCAACGAGGGGAAGAGAGGGGGAAAGAGAGTAAGAAAGGGAGTGGGAAAGATAGAGAGTTTTAAAGGGAGAGGGAAAGAGGGAGAGGAGAGAGACAAGGAGAGAGAGAAAGAGAGAGAGCGATGGAGAAAGAAAGAGAGAGCGGAAGAGAGAGAGGGAGAGAAAGAGAGAAAAAGTGAAAGAGAAATAGGGAGAAAGATAGATTGAGAGACAGATAGATAGAGAGATAGAAAATAAAAGAAAGGCGGAGAGAGAGAAACAAAGGCCAAGAGAGGCATAGACAAAAGAGAGGAGGGGGGAAGAGAGAGAGGGGGAGAGAGATAGAGAGAGAGGAAGAGGGGGGAAGGGAAATAGATGGAGAGGGAGTAGGAGAGTGAGAGAGAGGGGGAGAGAGAAAAAGAGAGGAAGAGAGGAAGGGAGGGAGAGATAGAGAGAGAAAGTCAGAGAAAGTGAGAAAAAAAGAGGAAAAGGAGAGGAAGGGAGAGGGAGAGAGAGTCAGGGGGAAAGAGAGAAAGAGAGAAAGGGAGAAAAATAGAGAGAGGGAGAGAAAGGGAGAGAAAGAAAGAGAGACCAAGCGAGAGAAAAAGAGGTACAGGTTGAGAAAGAGTGAGGACAAGAGAAAAAGAGAGAGAGAGGGAGAAAGAGAGAGAGAAAGGGAGAAAGTGATGGAGAGAAAGAGAGAAAAAGGGAAAGGAAGAAAGGGAATGAGAGAGAGAGGGAGAGAGGAAGAAAGCAGAAAAGAGGGAGAGAGAGAGGTAGAAGAGAGAGGCAAAGATGGGAAGAGGGAGAAAGAGAGAAAGAGAGATGGAGAGTGAAAGAGAGAATGAGAGGGAGTTACCGATGAAGAGGGCGAGGGAGAGAGGGCGATAGGGAGAGGGAGAGAGGGAGAGTGGGGGAGACGAAGAGGTGGGGGGAGGAGGAGAGAGAAAGAGAGAAATAGAGAGAAAGATATGAAGTGAGAGCGGAAGAGAGAGAAGGGAGAGAGAGGGAGAGAGAGAGAGGAAGAGAGGGAAAGAGAGAAAGAGGGAGAGAGAGATGGAGAGAGGGGGAGAGAGGGGGAGAGAGGAGAGAGAGAGACACAAAGAGAGAGAGGGACAGAGAGAGAGCGAGAAGAAGAGAGAGAGAGTGAGAGAGAGGGAGAGAGGAGGAAAAGAGAGAGAAAGATAGGTGGAGAAAGAGAGACGGGGAGAGAGGGAGTGTGAGATAGAGATGAAAAGGGAGAGAGGGAGAGAGACGGAGAAAGAGGGAGATAAAGAGAGGCAAAGTCGTGCTAGCATCCTAGTGGCCGTTACAAATTTAGGGGATTTAGACTGTTGCCTAGCACATAAATAAATACCAACACATTATACACACGAGTCAAGAGTATCACATTTTTCAACTCTACCATTTTCCCGTGGGCAAATGTAATTCCATCTCTACTACCCTTGACCCAAATACCACACTTACTGACGAACCACGTGATAGGAATGCCCAATGAGATATATGTCCCTTTTATCGCCCCATCATTGGAAAATATGTTGTGTGTATTTTAGCCTCTAGCGTGGAGCTTTGTATAGCCGTGTGCCTTTTGTCTCAAATTTCGCATTGTGCTTCTCTCACTCATCGTCAAGTTGCCGAAATAGTGCTTCTCAAGGGACTTAGCACCATTACTTTTCTTTTTCTCTTCCCCCTCCTTCGGGCTCGTCCTCCTCCTCTCCTACCGTCTCCTCATTGGGTATATGGTCGGCAACTCTACCACTAAAACAGCCAATTGGTTATGTCGCCTCCTTGTTGATCTCATATATCTCCAATCTTCTCTACTCCAATTTTTCTTGACTGTGAAGGTGCCTTAGGTCTCTTGGAAAATCCCATTCATCAAGCACAAACTAAAAACAGCGACATTCAAGATAACTGCACTTGTGACAAACTTGTAGATGACACCGTCATTTTCTTTCATTGTGCCACGACCAACCGACTTGCCGATTTTCTTACTAAGCCTCTTGCTCGCCCATTATCTCAAACACACCTTTTCAACTCCAGCCCCCGTGGATAGACATGCTTCAGGGTTCAGAGCTATTGAAACTTGTTTGAATTCACCTCTATTTATTTAGTCCTTGACGCTAAGTCCCAAGTCCAGAACTTTGATTTAGGGTTCTGTAATTTATTGCTTTTTATTCGTACATACCTATGGTAGAAACGAGGATTCCCCTCAGACGCCTTAAGTTTCTATTTGTCTAACTTAGATGCCCTTTCTCAGAACAACAACCGGACTCTTTTCCAGTGGCTGTTACCTAGAATAGGTTCACCTTGCTTGGTCACACCTTAATTAGATGTACCTCAAAAACCGTGTGCACGACTTTTCGTTTAGTTTTTCCGTTTTTCCTTGAAGGGACTTTGTCTTCTTGTAAAAATTATCATCTTACCTTAGACAAGTACTCCCGACAAACCTTTATTTCCGCCCCTTCCTTTTCTGTGACCTTTCCTTTTTGGGCCTTTTATGCCCTCACCTTTCAATAGTGGGTCTATAGCAAGACCTGGGTCACAACTTTTGGCCATTCACAATTCGCCACATCGGCACTTAGAAGAATCACTTCCCATATTGTGACGGCTAAAAAGGTTTCTTAGAATTCTCAAGGGCAATTTTAGTGTATCCTTTTTCATTTTGTTATTTCCAAAAATCACGCATAATGAAAGGAGTCGTCTGCCAGATTTCTTACGGCTGTACCAATCATTGCGCACCAATCATTGCGCTTTTCATGGTGTAATTTTGCAGGTCTTTGCGTTTTGTCATGAAGTGTGTTTTTGACACAGAATAGGCATTTTATGAGCCAATGAAGCCCAGCTTTTAGATGACAGTACGGTTACTGTGTCAAGTTATATATACAAGATATCAACCCAATACATGCCAAACTTGTAAACTCACTTTGACTTCGAATCCTAACATAGTCACCAGTACTAAACAAAATAAAAAAAATGACGCTTATGTGGATACCACCAAAATATTCGTCAAGAAGGGCAATTTTTCTTCAAGAAGTTCAGAGCTAAGGGCACTACAATTGAACCCGCAAAAAATGTTACGAGTTTATAATTGGTGTCCGACAAAACTCCAACCAATGTTATAACAATTGCAGTCATGTTGGTTTATGTCTACTAAGTAGCCTGCATACATACAACTTCTTCACAGGTTCACTTCACCAACTCTCTTGTGCCTAACTCCCTTTTAGAATTCTTTCTCATTGAACTCCATTCCTTCTTGTTCCTCAGCCCCTTCTTGTGCTTATTTCATCACTCTCGCCTTTTTTGTACTATTTCAAGAATTTTTCTCCTTCATGGTTCTTATTTTGTGTTTTTTCAAAAATTGTTATTTCCCTTTCTCTTGTTACAATATTTCGAATAAAACAAGGGAGTACTGCACTGTAGCATCTTGAGGCAAAAAACTACAAGGAAATTCCACAATGT
>JBBHKE010001703.1:0-89201 GCA_037447655.1 Zygnema cylindricum
AAAAAAGGGAGGGAGGGAAGAGGGAGAGGGAGAGGGAGAGGGAGGGAAGTGGAAAAAAAAGGAAAAGAGAGTAAAAGGGAGAGAGAAGAGAGATAAAAAAGGAGAGAGAGGAGGAGGAAGAGGGAGAGGATGAGGGAGAGAGAGGGGAAGGGGGAGGGAATAGGGCAAGAAGGAATAGGGGGACGTGTAGAGAGAGGGTGGGCAAGAGGAAACTTGAGAGGTAAAGGAAGAGGAAGAGGGAGAGAGGGAGGGAAAGAGAAAAACGAAGAGGAACAGCGAGAGGAAAAGGGAGAGTGATAAAGAGGGAGAGGTGAAACAGGGAGGGAGGGGAAAGGAAGAGAGTGAGGGAGAGGGAGAGAGAAAGTGGTAGGGAAAAGGAGAGGGAGAGGGAGAAGGAGAAGAATAGGCAGAGAGGGATTGGGAGGGCAAGTAGGAAGGAGTGTGAAAAGTAGTAAGAGAACGAGAAAGAGGGAGAGAGGAGGGGGAGAGAGAGGAAAAAGAGTGAAAAAGCGAGAGAGATCGAAAGGAATAGGCCAAGGGAGTAGGAAAGAGATACATATAGATAAGCCAGAGGAAGAGAGAGAGGGAGGAGAAAAGGTAGCGCGAGGGGGAGAGGTAGAGAGAGGAAGAGACAGGGGGAGGGAGTGGGGGAGGGAGAGAGGGAAGAAAGAGATAGGGAAAGTTAGATTTTGTGGGAAAAGACAAGGAATTGGAGAGGGAACAGAGGAAGGAATGGGAGAGGGGTAGAGAGAGGAAGAGGGAGAGAGATAGCGAAGGAATATGCCAAGGTATTGCGACAGGGGAAGGAATGGGAGAGGGGTAGAGAGAGGAAGAGGGAGAGAGATAGCGAAGGAATATGCCAAGGTATTGCGACAAGGATCGAGAGATAGAAGGGAAATCGAGGGAGAGGGAGACAGAGAGGGGTAGGGAGAGGGATAGGGTGAACAAAGGCTGAAGGAAAGGGGTAGGGAAATGGGGAGAGAGGTGGAGGCAAAGGCAAAAGAACGAGGGAAAGAAAGAGGAAGAGAGAGAGAGAGAGGGATTGGGAGAGGTAGTGGGTGAGGAAAATGGAGATTGAGACAGTGAGGGATAGGTAGTTGAACAAGGGGAGGGGGAGGGAAAAGTAGAAGGAGAGGTAGATGATGAGGAAATAAGAGGAAGAGGAGATGGAGACGAAGTGGGGAGGCAAAGGGAGAGGGAGAGGGAGACAAAGAGGGAGAGGGAAAGGGAAAGGGAGACGGATAGAATAGGAGAGGGAGAGGGAGTGCCAAAGGGAAAGGAAGATGAGAGAGAGGGAGAGCCTAAGGGAAAGGGAAAAAAGTACGGTGAGGGAGAGGGAGAGGTAGATTGTCATGAAGAGGGAGAGGGAGGGGGAGATTGTGAGGGAGAGGGAGAGGGAGAGGGAAAGGGAAAGAGAGGACTAGGCCAAGGAGAGAGACGGAGTGGGAGAGGGGCATTGAGAGGGAGAGGAGATTAAAAGGGAAAAGGAAAGGGATCAGGAGAGGAGAGGAAGAGGAAAGGTAAAGTTGGAGAAAGGAGTGAGATGGAGAGTGGAGAGGGAGAGGGAGGAGGAGAGTTAGAGGGTGGAGTAAGGGGAGAGGGAGGAGGAAGATAAGGGGAGTTGGGGAGGCAGAAGGAGAGGGGGAGGGAGAGAGACAAGGGGAGGGAGAGACAAGGGGAAGGAGAGGGAGAGAGAGGCGCAATAGGAAAGGGAGGTAAAGAGGTAGAGGGAGAGAGAGGAAGAGGGAGATGAAAAAGAAGATGGAGATGGAGAGGAAGGAGGAGACAAAGAGGGATAGGTAAAGGGAAAGGAAGAGGAAAGGCGGAGGTTGAGGGAATGGGAGGGGGAGAAGAAGGGGAGAGGGATATAGAGAGGGGGAGGGAGACGACGTGGGAGAAAAAAAGGCAAAGGGAGTAGGAGAGAGAGAAGGAGAGGCAATGGGAGAGGAAGGAGGAGAGAGGGTGGCAGATGGATAGGAGGAGGGACAGGTAGAGGGAAAGAAAAGATGGAGAGTGATGGAGAGATGGAGAGTGAGAGAAGAAGAGGGAGAGGGAGAGAAATAAAGAGAGATAGAGGAAAAGGAGGGAGGATATATAGGGGGAGAGGGGGAGGAAAATAGGAATAGGGAGGGGGAGGGGAAGGGAGAGAGGGAGAGTGCGGGGAAGGGGGAGGGTGAGCGGGAGGGGGAGGGGTAGGGGTAGTGAGAGGGAGAGGGAGAGAGAGGGAGAGGGAGAGAGAGAGGGAAAGGGAGAGGGATAGGGAGTGGGAGAAGGAAATGGAAAACGAGTAAGAGTTCGGGAAATAAGGGGAGATTGGAAGGAAGAGAAAGCGAGAAAGGGAGATGAAATTGGTGTGTGAAAGGAAAAAGGAGAGGGATAGTCAGGGAGAGAGAGATAGGGAGAGAGAGAGAGGGAGAGAGAGCGGGAGAGGTAGTGAGATGGTGAGAGGAAGAGGTAGAGAGAGTGGAGGAGGAGAAGAAGGAAATTAAGAGGGAAAACGAATAAGAGAACGAGAAAGAGTGGTAGAAGGGGAGGGAGGAGGGGAGGGATACGGCGAGGTACGAGAGAGAGGAAGGGAAAGGAAAAAACCATGGGATGGAAAGAAGGGGAAGAGAGATGGTGAGAGCGAGAGGGAGAGGGAGAGGGAAGGCGAGGGGAAAGGAGAGGTACTTGAGGGGAAAAAAGAGACGAGGAGGGAAACACTGTTCAGTTTTTGTCTTTCCATTAAGGGTTCCCGTGAAGTGACTAAAACTAAAAAAAATAAAAATAACGAAAAAAGTCAAAATCCGTACAAAACCACATGTACAAACAATAGGTTACTGTGTCTTCTCTCTTATTTAGTCTTTAGGGTGAAGTTCCATCATACGTTTCTGTAATTGTACGGCAAACTCTACAGCCCAGGTCGATTAAGTCGATGTTCCATCAAACTCTACAGACCGGGTCGATTGAGTCGATGTTCCATCACGTAGAGTTTGTAAGCCACGTGTTCTAAATTGACTGGCGCCACGCAAGCTACGATCCGATATTGAATATCTTTCAGATTTTTAGCACCGACAAACTTAACTTCAAATCTTGACTTGCGTACCATGTACATGCGTACGAAATAATAATACGACAAAACTTTTATACTTTTTGCAGATGCCAGTCTGTACATCTGCTCATTTTTTAGGGTTTCAGTTTTTGAACAAAATGAAAGTCCTTTGAGAGAAATAGTGTGACAAACAAAAGTTACCAAAAATAGCGTGACAAGAGAATGTTACGAACTTTCGTTTTTATTTTCGGTTGTATTTTGGAAAGCGCGTGTCATATACAAATATTAAGATTTTTCGTTGGTTTTCCATCATGACACGTAGCTTAATCGTCCAGCGTGTAACGATTTTTTTTTTGTATCTGCCAACCCACCTCCTCGAGGTGTAACTCCTCGAGGCCAACCCACATCCTCGAGGTGTCACTCCTCGAGATTGGTTGACAGTTAAACAAAAAATGAAGCGAACTCCTCGCAGATGAACATCCGACGGCCAGTATTACCTCCAAGACCTTTGGAGAGTATCGGCAAGATTCTTTGTAATGTTGTTTTTCGTATAGAAATAAAATAGGCGGTACGATTTCGTACGAAGGGTCGCGGATTTCTGTAAGCGTCACCCTTAGTTCAATCCCTTTTACTGTGGAGTAATCGCTAGAATCTCAAGGGTGGAAGCATTTCGAAAACGACAAAGCATAGATGGGAGACCTAGGGTGACCTTCCATCAGGCGAAAAGTGGCGTAGTTTACAGAAATCCGTGACTCTCCGTGCCAAATCGTACCGCTTATTTTGTTTTTATACGAAAACAACATTAGAGAGAATCTTGCTGATGCTCTCTAAAGGTATTGGAGGTAATACTGGTCGTCAGATGTTCATTTGCGAGGAGTTCGCTTAATTTTTTTATCTATCTGTCAACCCACCTCAAAGAGGTGTCATCGAAGAGGTGGATAGTTACATAAAAAAAAAATCGTAGAGGTGTCATCGAAGAGGTTGACGGTTACAAAAAGAAAAAAATCGTGACAATCAGGACGATTGTGCTACGTGTCATGATGTAAAACCAACGAAAAATCTTAAGATTTGCAGATGACACGCGGTTTCCAAAATACAACCGAAAATAAAAACGAAATTCCGTAACATTCTGTCGTCACGCTATTTTAAAATATTTGACTATGTTCGCCGTTAGAAATGGAACCTACATGCACCTATCGAAATAAAGCACATACGCGATAGATTTCATTGCTGACACGACCTGATGGAGAAGTGAACAAAATAGAACAAAATATTAATGCCAGTAAACATTTTTGTACGATTACTATCAGCGCCTAAAGGAGAAGCGGCCTCAGTCGACCCGGAATGTAGAGTTTGTCGTACAATTACAGAAACGTATGATGGAACTTCACCCTTAGGGTGGCGTTCCATCGAGAAATTCTTTAATCGAACAACACGTTAATTATACGGGTTGGGTTAATTGTGACGATGTTCCATCATGTAGAGTCTGTAAACCACATGTTCTATATTGATTGGCACCACGCTTGCTAAAATCCGATATTGAATATCGTTAAAAAATTATCACCGACAAATTTAACTTCAAATCTTCACATGCATACGAAGTCATCCTACGACGGAACCTTTGTATTTTTTGCAAACGCTAGTCTTCTACGCCAGCTTATTTTTTAGGGTTCTTGTTTTCAAACATAACCAAAGTCATGTGCCAAAAATAGTGTGACGAAAGAACGTTGCCAGAAATAGCGCGATGAAGGAGCATGTCGAGATTACTATTTTTATTTTAGGTTGCATTTTGAAGGGTACATACCATGTGCAATTTTTGTGAATTTTCGTTAGATGTCCATCGTGACACGTAGCTTGATCGTCTTAAGTGTTGCAATTCATTTTTTCCTAAAGCTGACTGTTGTCTTGGGGCAATTGGTGCCCCGAAAGAAGAAGAAGAAGCACCAGCAGTTGCCATAATAATCAATACAGAAAGAGGAAACTCTCACGAAAACCGCACAAAAGACCAACTTCACAATGAAGCTGTAAGCAAACCAGTCACACCTTAGATCTGCAAATTTTCCACATTGTAGATTATACAACAAAAAAACCACATGCAGATTTTCACAAGGTTATGCTCAAAGATCACAATGATATTGTAATTCAAAGACACCCAAAAAACTGCTTTGCAGTTTTGCATACAAGGAATTCCTAACTCCAAAATATTCTAAGTCCTATATATACAAGTGAACCTGCAGCTGATCTACAACGTTGGTCGACCGGTATACTAAACCTTATGAAACCAAACCCCGCCGTCAACCGTACACAAATATTTACGACAAACCTAAAACTAATAGCCGCTAAAATAAAATAGTACGAGGTCAAAGTTCGCCGGCTGAAAAGACGGGCGCAGTCAACATTCTCTTCCAAAAATGACGGCGGACTCTGTCCGCCATCCACGCATTCTTTTATCACCAAAGGTGAACCTCCAAGTGTAAACCCGGTCCCCAAATAAACTGTACTTTTCATCATCCGGAACACACAATCTTGACTTCCCCACGGACCGACACATGTGCCTGGAGTGTACTCAACCCGTATACTCCCTTCCGATTTACATATGACACTAAAACCTTTCTACAACAAATCAGCCTGCACACAAAAACAACTAAGTTTGGAATCTCTTTCTCACACACGAGATATAGAGAGGACTAAAGGTTTCCAAAAAAACACTCCCCTAAACCTTTAGACTCTCTCAGCCACTAAGTCCACATTCATCTCTGCAAAACTTCAATTTAGGTGTCGGTAAAGCCTTAGTCATCATATTGGCTACCATCATCTCATCCGGCAAATAACTGAGTTTCAAAATTGTGTTCAAGAGCTCGATGTGAGAAACGGTTTTGGGGAATAGTGAGTGGACGGGTGAGGCGCCCATTAAGTCTTGGGATACCTTCAGGGTTTACAGGAGGCAGATTCACTAGAAACGCAGATCCATCTTCAACAGAGGAGAAAAAAGAAGAGGAGGTGGTGGACAAAGGAAAGGAGAAGGAGACGGTCACACCAATAGCAACCAGTTCAGCATTCATGTCACCTATTCCGAGGAACGAGGAGAATGATATCGATACCTGGGACTACAACAATATGGCGGTTAAGCACTTCATCCTCCGCCATCTTACTCAAGGGCTTGCATCTCCCCATTTGCAGTTAGAGAGGGCATCTGATCTTTGGGTGGCTCTCATAGAGATGTACCGAAGATGCCGGCGATTACCACAGCCGTCCGATTAGATCGGCCTCTAACATAAGCCGTTGAAATAAATGTTCGCAACATTTATTTCGTGCAGTACTTTAGTATTCAACAAGTTCCATGTTCTACCGTACGTTTCATTAGTTAAATGAAATGTCCTACGTGTGTTTGAATAAATAGATGTCAAACTTTATGTATTTTAGCACTTGTCCTAGTGTATAGGGCAAAGCTATTGGCTACCGGCTACTTTGACACATACGAGGTACCAGGATCAAATCCTCGTTCCGACAGCCCCCATTTTCGTAAGGATGACCCTAATCTTCTTTCTATCACTAAGAAAAGCTTAGGCAACCATGGTTTCAACTCCCTCTCAGGTCTTCAACAACTGCGGCAAGTGTGGGGACCCGAGAGAGGAGTTGGAGACAAGATGTCTCTGCTTTCTTTCTGCCATTTATGTATACAATTCTGACCTATAAAATACCTAAAGAAAAACCATTAATTTCTACACGATAATTTATGTTGGTCGCTGTACGGTACGTCGAGGATTCTGCTCGATCGATATTCGATATGTGGAATATTGAAATTATCACGATATGAATTTACCCAATACCCAACACTAACCCTTACATCTGAATGCTCTGAAATTATTACGGAGAATCTTCTCTAGAAACAAATTTACAAGATTAAAGTTTCGGTTACTTTGCTGGATAGGAGGTACCAGGATCAAATCCTAGTTCAAGCAGCCCCCATTTTGGTAAGGATGACCCTAATCTTCTTTGTATCACTAAGAAAAGCTTAGGCAGCCATAGTTTCAACTCCCTCTCTGGTCTTCAGCGACTGCGGCAAGTGTGGGGACCCGAGAGAGGAGTTGGAGATAGGCCGCCTCTGATTTTTTTCTGTCATTTTTGTTTACAATTCTAACCTAGAAAATACCTAAATAAAAACCATTAATTTCTACAGGATAATTTATGTTGGTCTCGGTACGGTACATCAATGATTCTGCTCGATCGATATTCGATATGTCGAATATCGACATTATCGCGATATGAATTTATCCGATACGCAACACTAGCGCTTACATCGGAATGCTCTGAAAGTAGTACGGAGTATCTTCTCTAGAAACAAAGTTACAAGATTAAAGCTTCGGTTACATGGGAAAGTGACATTATTTGAGAAATTATTGCATACGACAAATGTAGCGAAGGGCACTCCGTTCCCATGGACGTTGCCCTGAGTTTCAATCCGTCAAGGTCAAAGTTTCCTACTGAAGATCAAAGAGCAGTTTTTATTTTGGGAATGGATCATGACAGTGACTGTTTTGGTTGCACACAGTCACTTACGTCACTTTGTCAAAAATTGTACGTTTGAAGTACATATTGGTACAAATAATGTACCGTTGAGTACAAATTTGACGGTCAATCGGTTGGACAACTTTGACTTTCAAAATATTGTTTCAACCGCTTAAAGTTTTGTCGCACTTGCGGACGTCGACCGTCATAATAAAATTAGCAATTCACACAGCCGGCGAACGTTTACGGTAACAAAACTGCGGCAACCGCATGTAAATAAAAGTGTTGCAAACAGTCACTTTTTGTCTTTACGTGAGCTCCACGGTGAGAGCACTTAGCCGCAAAATTGAAATTGAATCGTCTAAGCGTTACATTGAACTTAGACGCAAATTGAGACAAAACCTCTTTAAACTAAACTAAACTTCTGTAAATTTTGTACGGAAATATTAAAAAGCACGAAACGAAATTTTGCCGTCAATGTAAGAATATTGATTCGTAGATAGTGTGGCTCGATTTCGTCGCGCGTGCAACGCGTATTTTTTTCATTTAATTCCAATTGATATTTAGACGTCGGTTCGTTTTATTATAGTGTACAAAGTTTATTTCGTTTTGTCCGTTTTAATATTTCCGTATAAGATTTATAATACTTTAGTTTAAAAAGGTTTCGTTTCACATTGCGTCTAAGTTCAATGTAACGCTTAGACGATTCAATTTCATATTTTGGGGCTAAGGGCTCTCACCGTGGAGCTCACGTAAAGACAAAAAGTGACTGTCTGCAAAAAGTGACTTTTATTTACATGTGGTTGTCGCAGTTTTGTTACCGTAAATGTTTGCCGGCCGTGTGAATTACTAATTTTATTATGACGGTCCACTTCCGCAAGCCCGACAAAACTTTAAGCGGTTGAAACAATATTTTGAAAGTCAAAGTTGTCAAACCGATTGACCGTCAATTTGTCCTCAACGGTACTTTATTTGTACCAATATGTACTTTAAAGGTATAATTTTTGACAAAGTGACGTAAGTGACTGTGCATAACCAAAACAGTCATTGTCATGATCAATTCCCTAACACTAATCGGGATTTTTTTTTTTTAATATATATATATACTTATTAATCCCTAACTTTAATTTGGTTTGTCCTGAATAATAAATACCCGCCTTTTCAATGTCTAGAGTAATATGTGTACCCATAAAAAAGCTGACAATTCGTACGCCGTCGCACTGCGCACACGGTCGACGGACGAACATATGAGAACGTGATTTTGGTCGACGAGTTTGAGTTTCTTTCTTCCATTGCACATTCACATGTATGCGCAATAATGTTAAGTGTCTTTTTATGCCTTTGTTATTCAAAAAGTACAATTTCATACGGAGATACCTTGTCCAAACTGTAACAGTAACAGCAGATCGAACTTGTT
Organism: Zygnema cylindricum; assembly: GCA_037447655.1. Taxonomy (NCBI): domain Eukaryota; kingdom Viridiplantae; phylum Streptophyta; class Zygnematophyceae; order Zygnematales; family Zygnemataceae; genus Zygnema; species Zygnema cylindricum. The sequence continues at coordinate 8,958 of JBBHKE010001703.1, forward strand.
TGTAAAGAGGTATTTAGATGTTATGAATATAGAGTACTAAATTTGTTGGACGTCAGCGAAAGAATCGCGCGATTTAGAGTCCTATTTCAAAAGATATAGCGATGGGTGTATTTAGGTGACAGCTAGGGGTCAAAATAATAGGTGGGTAACATTGAAACGGGTTAAGGATCAAAGTAGTCACGGAATTTAAGGCGTAAATCTATATAAAGTACTAATAGTGGTTTGGTACCTATTATGGTTCGTTTCGTACGATTTCTAGTACGAAACGTCATAATTCAAATTTGTAAGTTTCATAGGTAGTTTTGCAACTTAAATTAACGACGCACGATCGTGCGAAGTCACGTTTCGATTTGCGTGCACTTTTGCACGTAAATGCTACCTAGTAAAATATAGTGTTTGATTGGTTAGTAAATGCTACGTAGTTAGTGGGAGATTTCGCACGTTTTTGCATTGGTTAGTCCGAGTCCTTGCTGATCAATGATTGGCCCAGGTAAAAGCCTGTTCAACAGAGCGTTGACTCTAGCCTAGCGAGTCCAAGGCGATGATGGATAAATAGTGAAGTGTAAGAGGAGAGTGGACATCTTTTCCTTTGGGGAAAAGTTTGTGGAAATTCCAACTGATCTTGGTAGTGAGCAATTAAAACTAAATTGGAGAATTGGCATTTTGCATTGAAATCTCTTACAAACTAGCTAGTGTTTTAGTAGTTAAGAGATAGAATTATTAAGAGTGGAGAGTAGAGGAAAACACTTTAAAAGAAGGGTTGAGCCACGAGGGCAAGAGACCAAGCTAATGTTATGTGGACAGAAGCTTCTTCTAATTTAAAGTTTATTTCTTTATGTGAGTGCTTTCCAATGAGAATGTGTAATTTTCCAATGTGTGGAATGTGTGGTTGAAATGTGATGTAGTAATGGGATTTTGTGAGAGGTTAGAATTTGCACTTAACGGTACTTTATTTGTACCAATATGTACTTCAAACGTACATTTTTTGACGAAATGACGTAAGTGACTGTGCGCAACCAAAACAGTCCCTGTCATGATCAATTCCCTTTATTTTTCCTTTGTGAAAACCTATCGCTGTCCTGTGATTCTGTGATCCGTTAAATCCGTTTTTGTAGTCCAGCATTTCGTCCGCATCTTGACAGAGATTGCTAAATTTGTCTTATTGACTGGATGGACAAAAAACATCTATGAGGACATGATAGTGCACGATCAGAGTTCGTCAGCAAGGTTAAGAAAAAAATCTTCGATTGCATCGGTTGAGATTCTCTCTGGAAATCCGTGAGCAGAAATTCTGCTGATACACGCCTGATCGTGGACGGAAACATCGAATCGGATACAATCTACAAAACTCACGATCCGTGTCAGTTCTGACATCCGAGACGGCTGTCACAGCTTTGTTCTGGCAGCCGTACGGCCGTTATGGTCCGCTGGATATTCTTTAGGGTACGAACATATTGAGATCTGCTGTTTCGCTGTCGTATATTATAACTTCCGCGGCCGAATCTGCTAATATCAACGGAAACCTTTTTGAACCCAGATTGTTCAATGTCAAAACACGACAAACATTTCGTACAGTGGTTCTGTTCATTTGACATAGAGCAACAAAACGGTTTAGATGACATCATGTTTTACGTCGACTGTACTCAGATTTTTTTGCCAGTAGATTTACTGTACCGCCCATCGATATTAGGGTTAGCAGCAGTAAATCGGTCGCGACTTTTTTGGCCAAAAATCATAGAACCGTAATATATAAACACTATTTACGAAGAGTCCAATATCGCTGGACTCCATATACTAAATTAGTACTAACTACTGTTAGTCAACACTAAATATTATCAACGCTAATAACGATGGGCAGTGTACAGCACTTGCTCACAAACAGACGAAATATTAGGACTAAAAAACCCTTAAAAAACCCTCAAATCTCAAAAAAAAATCACGACACGTGCGTGGAACTGTACGAACTGACACACATTTGCAGTTTTTAATTTGTACGGTTCCAAGTGGTTACCGGCCAAAAAAAAGAGAAGCAATAGATATATATCGCGATAATTTATGTTGGTCTCGGTACGATATATCGAGGATCCTCCTCGATCGATATTCGATATATCGAATATCGAGATTATCGCGATATGAATCTACCCGATACCCAACACTACAAATAGCGTTATTAACGCTATTTGAGAATTTGGGGGTTTTGAAGGAAATCATCTATTCTAATTAGTTTTTTAAAGGGTTTTTATTTATTCTATTTTAGAATTTGGGTTAAAAAACGGGGTACCGCAATTAGAGTCATTGACTCTAATAGCGATTCACGGTGTACCGTACACCGCCAATCGCTATTACAGTAAAGGAATAAATAGCGTAGAAAAAAATAAGTGTTATTAACGCTAATTAGGAAAAAAAAAATCAAAAAAAACATATATATACTAATTAATCACTAACTCTAATTTTGGGCTTTTTCGAATAATTAATACCCGCCGTATCGATGTCTACATCAATATATGTATTCGTACAAACTTTGACAATTCGTACGCCATATTCTGAATACTCGAGTTTGCGTCTCTTTTTTCCAGTGCACATTCACAAGCGTGCGCAATTACATTAAATGACTTTTTGTACATTTTTATTTCAAAAGTACATTCTGGCACAAAAAATATGTCCGTACACCACACTATAAACATTGCCTTGTACTTCCGTTAGTAACGCTAATTAAAAAAAGAACCCTAAAAGGCGTAAAGGAAAAAATAGAATTATGGATTGTATTTCAGGTTTACAATTTTTTATAATAAGGGACCGAATTAGTGTTATTTAGTTATTTACTTTTAATAGCGATTGGCGGTGTATTGTACTAACATAATTGTTTTTTTACATGTGTCAAAGCTGCCAGATATTTACGACTATAATTTACATGTAACACTATGTACATTTCTACGAACATTACAAAATTATAGTATTGTACCGTATTGTACAAAGCCATCAGTCGTATGATAAAAAACATGTGTTGAAATTTGAAAACATTTGCTATTGATGTATCAAATTCTCTTCCGTCGGTATTTTCTTCCTCTAACAAAACTATCCCGCTCATGAGGCAAAAACGCTTAACTTTGAAGCATAGATGTCCTATGCGCATAAAACGCACATAGTAAACTAATGAATACTACGTATAGTGCGCATAAAACAATTTCAAACTTTATAAATTTCATCGTAAAATTCGTACTTTGTTTTAACTTTCAAAATTCAAAAAATTAAATATTCAATACCGTAAAAAACTGATAAGTGCAACGAACTAGCGGCGAGTGCCGGAATTTACGGTGTCTCCAACGGCAGCTTCCTTCTGACGACGGACATATGAAAAATACGCGCGCGAAAATGAAGCAAACAGCTCAAGGAAGCCACCGTTGGAGACGCCATAAATTTTGTCGCTCGCCGCTCGCTGCTCAGATAAAAATACGCTTGCGAGACGCCATAAATTTTGCGGCTTGCCGCTCAGATAAAAATACGCGTGCAAGACGCCATAAATTTCGCGGCTCGCCGCTCATATAAAAAATACGCGTGCGAGACACCATAAATTCCGCGGCTCACCCCTCAGATAAAAATACGCATGCAAGACGCCATAAATTTTGTGGCTCGCCGCTCAGATAAAATACGCGTGCGAGATGCCATAAATTCAACGGCCCGCCGCTTAGATAAAAATACTTGTGCAAGACGCCATAAATTCCGCGACTCGCCGCTCAGATAAAAATATGCGTGCGCAAATGAAGCAAAATTGAAAAGTGCAATGAACAAGCGACGAGCGACGGAATTTACAGCGTCTCCAACGACGACTTCCTTTTGAAGACGGAGTGGAGTACAGATAAAAAATATGCGCGCGCAAATGAAGCGACGACTTTCTTTTTAATGTCCGTACAAAATTTCCTACAGTGTGAGACGTACGAAATTTACATATTTTACGAAACAAGCGAATACTACATAGTTTTTGTAAAAAGTCCAAATCCGTTCGAATAGGACATCTATGCTTTTAAGAACAAACAACGAAACAGATAACATGTTCGTAGTGGAATACCACAACATTTGTGGGCATGTTTTAGTTTTTTTCTCTTTTAGGGTTTTTTATATGTGGTCTACGGGAAGGTTACGACATATCAACCGGTTGAATCTGAAACATAAGTGGAAATGGTCTTAAACAAATAAATCCTCAACAAACGATGTAAAACTACATGGCTCATAGTTATTACAGTTCATAATAGTAATTCGGTCGCAACTCTCTTTTAGCAAAAAATCATGGAGTGTTAACAACACCATCTAAGGATGTGCACTACAATCTGTCTCAGCCCCCTGTACTAAATTAGTATTTATTATAATTTCGCTTTGACACTAATAAATCATTAACAATATTAACAATGGGAGGCGTAGTAAGTTTCTTTTGTAATTCTTCCAAACCTACACAATTGTACATATCAAGTTTCAATTCATAATGTTGGCAGCTTTAGATGTGTAAGGAAGCGTCTCCATAAGATCGTAACTTAGCGAACTTACTTATTATTGTATCGGCGATTCTCCAAACACATTTTGTAAGTGTCCCAATACGCAAAAACTAAACCGTTACTTTGTTGTTTTACGATTTTTATGTGCCAACAAGACCTATGACAGTTCTAAACGTCTATAATTCATGTTGTCGCACCATGTTTTTTGAAACTGCTTGTGACGTCGCATGTCCTTGCGTGGCATTGTACACATAAAACCTCCCAGCCTTGTGTTGTTCATTGTTCAATAGGATGCCTTTGCCTTTGCGTCTCTAGTCTGGTTGTTGTGCAATGACTTTAAACGCTTAAGACTCTTGCGAAAAAAAAACGTACTAATGCAAACGGAAAAAAAAAATTGTTACTTATCCTCGTCGCCTAAAATCATCGAACATTTTTAAAATCCCTTTAAACGTGGGATGTTGCTTTCCTATTTCTGGAGCAGTGATACTTTAGTATAAAGTACAACTTCAGTGTGTTTTAAGGTAAAGTTTGAAAATGACGTGGCAAGATGTGGTTGTGTGTCGAAAAATACACCGCGAAAACATGTAGAATGATATAAGTTTGGAGATGACGCAAATTCCAATTTCATTTTTTTTCAATTTACTAAAATGGTTGTAATTTTCTACGTACGACGCTAAAATTTTGACGAAAACGACATGAATAAACCCTAACTGTTAGCACATAAGGACACACACCAAGTATGAAAGGTTTTTTTTTGTTGTCACAAGGTACTTTATAAACTAAAGTAAGGGTGCGTCCCCATGTATTAAAGTATCGCCTTCATTTTGTCGTTTTCACTCAAAACGCAGTTCCGTACGATAAAAACTTTAGCCGTACAAGAAAATCAATTTTTTAAAAGTTCAGCAAACGTTAAGTCGATATTTTGAATGCACTTCACGCTTGTCGTCATGTTAACGAATTTTGACGTTTTTTTTTTTTCGACCCCTGGGCAAGAGAGTCCTGCCCGTTAAAAAACTTCATCAAAATCACCCCGCGATTGGATTTTAGGGAAAGTACCACCCTAACAAAGAATGAAAAAAATGGTCTAAGCACATGCCATATGAGTAGGAAAATTTTAAAACGAGGGAGAGCACTCGTTATTTTTTAGCCTGCCCGTCACGTGCATGTACGGAAAAGACGAGAATGTATGGAAAAGAATATGCAGGGGTCTCGAACCACCACTTTCATTCATGGGTCTTTTTTATAATTTTGCGCCGTCGTCGCCTCTTCTTTCTCACACTATCGCTTTTATCCCTCACTTTTTAGAATGAGGCACGACAAAATTAATATTAAATGAAAGATATTAAAAAGAAAGTCTTTTGACTACCTTTATGTATATTTTTATGGCAAGTCGAGTGAGAAAAATCGGAAAAACGAAATCATATAGCCACGGCAGAAAGGACTTGAAGTTTGTGACGTCGACGTTGTCATAAGTGAGCATGGCGTCAAAATGTCTAAAAACCCTGAACATCTGCCATGTCACAATATTACAAAAAACCAAACGTCTACACCATCGTTGTTTTTGTTAGCGTCACCAATTGTTGCAAGTTTCGTAGTCGTCTTCAACCGTCACAAAGTTATACCTACGTCTACAACCATCATATTTCAAAGTTGAGATTTCATTTTCGCACATTGGGACGCTTTTCAAAGTAGTACGGAACACTTCACTACAGTCCAAATTATCCCTTACATAGGGACGTACGCTAATAAATTATTTTGCATGCCACATTTTGTCGCCCATCTTCGAGAAAAAAACAAAATGTTAAACACAAAGTGCGACTGCCACGTGAAACCTAGCCAAATGAAACTTCTAAATTTTTTTATGTTCTTGAGATTTGTCATGGTTGCCGCGTAATTTGTTCCATTTTTTTCTTAGTGACAAGCGACAAATAATTAAAAAAATGAACATTGTCGCAAGGATTTTTATAGGCCCTTATCACATTTGCAAAATAACGATTTTAGGTGGTGTTTTTAATCGGTAGCCTTATTAACGATAGGCGACGTGTGCCTTTTTTGACTTATCGATAATTTAAATATCAACTATATAAATTGGTAAAGAAATAAACGCGTTGATTTACCGATGTATTTTCCATTTTGCTGATAAAAACTATTACGAACTCCGTAGTGAGCCCACAGTGTAGTCTTATACTTTTGATAAACAAAAATAAACCCCCCCCCCTCTCCCCCCTTTCTCTTCACCTCATTTATATCGGATATAAAAAAGTTGTTGGTCTCAGAGCTCGAACACCTTGCCGCGAAAAAAAGTTTAGTGATATAAAACCTTAACTTTAAGACGTTGTTGCATTGGAAAATGATAATATCAATTACTTTTGTTTAATATTGTATACCTCTGTAGTCTCTTACCGATAGTCGATACACTGAAACGTTACATTGATAAGAAAAATATAAAAATACTTTGATGTTTGACTCTAACTTTTATAAAAGTTTGTAGGGTTTACGATTATGGTATGTTGATCTGCTCATCAATAAGTCATAAATTGTTTTGTACTTCGATACTAAAATTGAGTACATGTACTTTGGATCATCTAGAGTGCGATTTTATTGTACGTATGTGTTGCGCAGCGTGGGCTGGAGATCCGTACTTCTATCTACAAAACACATACTCGATTGTGGTATGTGACATAACATTTTGTATAATCTATGAAAGAAGTACTATAAAGTACATAGTACATGTTTATTATAACACTATGCATATACATATGTATGGACGATGAAAATATTTTGCACCAACACGATAAATCAGGTGCCCTTCGCGTTCCGTAACCGATAAGGAATAATCGCAATAAGAAGTTGACCTATACAAAACCTAAAATACATAAGTGTTGTACAAAGTCTTATGAGGTGAGTAAGAAAATATGGAAAAAATTATGGGAAATACATCGACAAGATTTGATGCAGAAGCCAATTTCAAGAGAATGTGTATCTTTATAGAGATTACACAATAATATGTGGCGATAAGTGGTTACCGATGGACTACGCAGTCCCCTACTCAATGTTTCAATTTTTTTGCAAGATAGTCTTTGGTATGTTTTGGGTTTTAGATTTTTTTTATTTATTTCTAGTTAATGACCATTTAACATCGTTTTAGGATAATGACAATACGTTCATCTAAATTTGTTTTTGTTTTTTGAGGATGTTTCTGGTTTACTTTAGGTTTTAAGTAGTGTCGTGTACCTGGTAAAAACTTCCCACGATAAAACTGATACAAATAGATAGCCGTTATCGAACGATATAATGATATTTGAGTATTTTCTAGGTCTGTTTTAGTATAGGAAAAAGAGCAAAGGCAATATGCCTCTAACTCCCTTCTCCAAGCCCCCACACTTGTTGTAGTCACTGAAGGCTGGACAAGGAGCTAGAGCCATGGCTGCCTGGGCTCTCTATGGAGAAAGGGTGTATATTTGGTAGACTTACCAAAAAAGTATTTGACGGACCCGATAATTGGTCCTGGTACCTACCGTCCATCAAATACCAACAACCGTTAGCTTTATCCGTTTAGTCTAGGCCTAATGCTGGAACGTAATGGGTTTGGTAGATATTTAAATAATATTTAGTAGGGTTTTCCATTTAGCAGGATTACGGTTTATACGGCATAGAAACAATTGAACTTTTAAGTACCGGACGAAACAAATAGTACGAACATTTGTTTCGACGGTCCGTATGAAATGCCGAAATAAATCGGACGGCCTTGATTAGCGCCGAAATTGCGAAAGGATAATTTGGCGGTTTGCGGACGTCACCACTCCGGATGACACGTGGCGACATCGTACAGGTTGCGATGGAACGGAACACAACAAATCCGGATGTGACAAATGTCACATTATGGCAATATCGTACACTCTTCGTACAGAAAGTACTCCGGCACCTGTACTTTCTTGTACGGTACCGTTTTTTTGACGTGGCATGACCTGGTGCCACGTGGAGAGATAAGATTTCGAAGCAGGAATTTCGGGGATTATAAGAGCGAATCTGGATAGGACATGTGTTGACCTTTTAGGCCATGTCGTACGATGGCCGTACAAAAGGTACAACAGCACCTGTACCTTTATGTACTATACAGTAATATGATTGGTCCGTACCTCAGAAATAGAGGGTTTAACTTAGAATATTTCGGGTAGGTAGCCACCTCTCTCCCAGAGAGCATCTCTATAAATGGCAAACTTTGGCCAGATATAACAATTAATTTACTTGACCATTTTCAGTGATTCTTTTTGCCGCGGACTCAAGGGAGTCCAAGCTACATAGGGGTGTAGTCGGTCAGAGTTTTTGCCTGCCTGGGTGGTTGTATTTCTTAGGGAAAGTCAAAGTGGGTGAATGTGTCCAAATCTCATATTCTAACTTTGCATTTTGTGGTGGAATTGAGCACACAGAAAGTGTTATTACACAGGGGTGAAGCTATATTCGGGTTCTGATTGTCAAGAGGTCAATCATTTGGGTTTATATAAACTTGGAGTCGACACTATCTAGATTATCTTCTTTTGATCTGCGAATTCTGTGTGGCAATGGAGCCCATAGTATTTCACGATGATGGGTCTCAAAATTTCTCTTCAAAACCAACAAAAACTTATCCCCCATAACCATTTGTTGGGGGGTTGGTCCGTACAAATAGTACGGAATTTATGGTACGAATGTTAAGTACAAAATTAGTACGGAGATATAGCGATGGGGGCGGGTGTGGGGGGTTTGGGGCTTTTGTTTTTTTTTCACAATGGAATACGTACTAGAGTACGATGTTAGAGTCAGTTATTACTGAACCGATAATTATCGGTAATTTATCACAAAATATCAGAAATTCATCGCGATAACAACGTTAACGATGTATTGAGCAAATATATCGGTTATCAGAAGGTCAAAATATGTACATATCAATTATTTAAAAATGGTTATCGATATACAACACTACGCGGTGAATTGCTATTGGCGTAGGAAAATAATTAGTGTTAAAAGATAGTTAGTGTTATTAACTCTAGTTTGGGTTTAATGCCTTTCGTTGAGAAATAAATAGTTCGAATATATGCATAACTCTAATTTGGGTACATTTTTCCCATAGTGTAGCCAATATAACCTGTGTTCAAGTTGATCATGTGAGAACACATCCAATGATTCTCCCCCATCTTAATCGTTTGGTATCTGGTTTGAGTGCGCTTTTCGTGTCGACGCACTCACTTTTGCGTGTCGACGCCTTTATCTGACATCCTTCTTGAACGATTCTATAAAAGAACGAGCACATTTAGTGTGGAATGACACATTTTGTACACTACACTAAATTGCAGTTACTAACGTTGATTTGGCAGTACTTATATTGACGTAGTAAATTATTTAGGGTTATTTACTATATTTTAGGTTCAAGGGTCTAAAATCAAAGGCGTCGAATTAGCGTTATTAAGCCTAATATGGATTCACAGTGTAATATTTACAACTTTTCTTGTTCGGGACCGTTCTTTGTTTTTTTTTTCCCCTTAAATACGTATGTCCAACCAATGAAATCCTCAACTAATGTGCCTAAATTATTACACATGTGATATTGCTTTGCATGCGAACAAAAACATCGAAAACATGCCAAGGTTTAAAAATTGCTTTGTGAATGTTAAAAGTCAATTGGAAATAGACATAAACTGTTGTTTGTGCCTCATTACACCGTGAGTAGTTATAAGTGTGGAGGAATACGGTTATCAACTTCAACAAAACATTTAATGCTAATTCACACATCTAAAACTAATTTGAATTTATATTTTTATAGTTGGAGGTAATATAACCTATGTTCACATAGTCGACCTTTTAACATGTGAGAATATTTTGCGCCACTTTCCCCCGTCGTTATCACCAAGAATCAAATTTGAGTGCGTAATCTCGTGTCGACGCCGTTATCCGACACTTTTTCTGTGTGGATATATGAAATAACTAGCAGTTTATGCGATCTGACACAATTTGTACATGACAATTTTTAAGAAGTCTTGATAGAGTAATCCAATCTAATTAGAAAATCCTATATAAACTTAAATAAAAAAATATTATCGTTAATTGTACCTATAGTAGCTTAAAGGAAAAATCTAATATTTAATTCTCTTTTCAGCTTAAGGGTCATAATTTAGGGGCTGCAAAATAGTATTTTTAACACTAATAGCAATTCACGTTGTACTGTAGTTGGCTTTGTAGTATGGATCGGTGTCCAAACACCGACGGAAATTTCTTGGTGTTCCATGCTAATTTGTACATAAAAACTGTTCCTATAATAGATTCACCTGCGTTGTCATGATCCCCTCATTGTTTTTTGTTTCCTTGGAATTCTTTTTGGGTCCTTAGTAATTTTTACCTTTTTACTTCGTCGATAAATGAGTCTGATCCATCAATCAAATACGTTCCAAATGATTTACAATCGTTGACCTCCATATTTGTAGAAATTCCTTGTGTCTTCACTAAATATATGTTTTTTTTACAACATTGGTCGTAGTGTTGTGTATTCAAAAGGTTTTGCTGATACCTCATATGTACCTTTTTTTGGCTTCCCAAAAACTGATATATTGGAACGATATATCGATGTGTATGTTATCGCTGATAAAAAACCGATGATACCGGTTTTTTATCGTGATAACACCGGTACCGATAACTGTCGGCGATAATTGTATGTTTCATACCGTACAGTTGTCTGTCTATTTCGTCGTATTGAACCGTCGTTATTCTGTTTTACAAATTACTAAACAAATTGTAGAACGTGACACGCCACCCTATATACCCTAAAAAATATAATACACTGTATCATAAAATGCAATTATGTGTCCTCCATTGGACTACGAAATTCAAGAAGCCTCTAGGTAGTTTTTAACTAACCCACTTTCAACCACAACCACTGGTGCCCAAGCAAACAATTGACAATTTGACTGCACCCCTATGTAGTTTGGACTCCCTTGAGTCCGTAGCAAAAAGAATCGTTGAAAACAGCCAACCAGCCGATAAGTTATAAGGTGGCAAAGATGCCAATTATATACAAAACTCTCAAAGAAAGAGGTGACTTTCTACAAAAAAATGCTAAGTCTGACTACTCTTTCACAACCCCTATCTACTACAGTTTGATCCAATCAAATAACTGTAAAGTACAGAAAGGTACTACGGTCGATCTCTTTTTTATATAGCTTGTGTACGACAAGGCCATTGAGAGGACACGTGTCCACATAGTACTCGTCCGTATGTTCTCCGGAATTCTCGCGACCAAATATTATCTCTCCACGTGGCGCCAGGTCATGCCACGTCCAAAAACGCCAAAGTGATCATTTTGGGATCTCGGCGGCGATATGTGCCGTTGGATAAAAACCGTCATTAAATGTTACCCATCGAAACAAATGTCTGATTCATTTGTTTCGTGCGGGGTCACGTTCGCACTAAATATTAACTAGTTCTATGTCCTTTCATTCATATGTCAGTTAATCGGATGAAGGATCATAATGCAGTTAAAGTAATTATCACACCCTATGTACTTTAACGAACTCCTACGACAGACTGGTTAGAGGTGACACCTACGCCGCGCTCTGCCGGTTGGAAGATCGAGTCCTGCCGGACTCAACCTTTTTGTTGACAGTGACTTATGTCACTCTTTAGACCTGCCTATGGAGCTGAGGCAGTCATGGCTCCACCACTCTCTCTCTCTTTCAGTGACTACAACAAGTATGGGGGATAGAGGAAAGAGGTGGAGGCAGTCTGCCTACGTTTTTTTTTTCTTTTCTATTAAGCTATTCAGACCTATAAAATACTCTAAAAATCTAGTGATTTCAACACTCCCCTTATTTTCTAGTCTAGCTTTAACTTCTCTTTCAATCCACATTTTCCCTACAATATTTTGACTTGGGAAAAAACACAAGTTTGGTCATCATGTCAGCCACCATTTTTTCATCATACATATACACAAGATTCGCAATTTTATTTTCAACTTTTTCCCTCACGAAGCTCAATATTATGTCCATATGCGTAGGTTTGAAATGGTGTTTTGGATTGGCTGCTATTGCAATAGCAACATGATTTTCACAAAGGACTTTATGCACTCCCTCCTTCATATACCCCATGTTGAAATAAGTAGTTTTTAATATATTTTCTAGGTCTAAATTTATTAGAAACTCTTTCACAGCAGAAAAAGAGGCCATATACTCAACCTCCATAGTAGACTGAGCAACCACCTTTTGTTACTTGCTGCTCCAACAGCAAACACCTTCCCCCACATACAACACATACCCCGAAGTGCATCTTCTCATAAGTGTGTCCCCATAGCTGGCACCACTCCAAGTAGTGATATTAGTGTGCTCCCCTCCCAAATGCAACCATAACTCTTTGGTTCCCACTAGATATCTCATGACTCTCTTTGTTGTTGAAATTATTAGATTTATATAGTATTTTCTAGGTCTAAATAGTTCAGTAAAATCGGAAAAGAAAAAGGCGAACAGCCTGCCTCCACCTCCTCTCACTACCCACCATACTTGTTGTAGTCACTGAGGGATAGGGAGGGTGGTTGAGCCATGGCTGTCCTAGCTAAGTAGGCAGGACTAAAGGGTGACTTACGTCACCCTCAACAAAAGGTTGAGTCCGACAGGACTCGAACCTCCGACCGGCAGAGCGCGGCGTAGCCGTTAGCTCTAACCAGTCTGTCGTAGAAGTCCTTTAGGATATATTAGGTTTGATAATTATTTAAACAGTGTTCAGACCATGAATTCGATTAACAGAATGACGGACGAAAGAATATAGAACCAAGTGTTATATAATGCGAACATTATCTCGCACAAAACAAATGAATCAAACATTTGTTTCGACGGCCAACATTTAATGTCATATTTAATCCGATGGCGTATATCACTACCGAGATCACGGAATGGTCATTTTGGCCTTTGTGGACGTGGCATGACGTGGCGCCACGTGGAGGGATAACATTTGGTCGCAGGAATTCCAGGGAACATAAGGACGAGTTAAAAGTGGACACATGTCCACTCAATGACCTTGTCGTACACAAGCCGTATAGAAAGTACATCCGCCGTAGTACCTTTTGTACCCTACAGTCATCTGATTAGTTTGTACGTCAATAGATAGGGGTTGTGAGAGGGGTTTAGGTCTTAGAGAATTTGGTAGGTAGTAACCTCTCTCCGTTGGAGAGTTTGTATAAACTTGGCATCTTTGCCACCTTATAATTTATTGGTTGGTTGGCCATTTTCACCGATTCTTTTTCCTACGGACTCAGGGGAGTCCAGGCTACATAAGGGTGCAGTCAAACTGTTAGTTTGCCATCTTGGGCAGCAGTGATTGTGGCTTGAAGTGGGTTAGTTAAAAAACTATCTAGAGGCTTATTGTATTCTGTCGTCCAATGGAGGACACATAATTGCAGGTTATGGGCCCACCCTCTATGAAGGTGAGGAGGACTCCGTACTTCCCGAAAGGGACATGAGTGAAACAGGGATTGGAGATTCTGGGGAGATCCAAGACACACAAGATCCATTAGAAACCTCACATATCCCTATGGAATTCGAGGAGACAGAAGAGGAGGAATTGGAACCGCCTTTCATGGATAGGGGAGCCGATGAGACAGAAAGGAGAAATCCAAGACTTCCCTCCATCCTAGCTTCAAAGTTTGAGGGGGGAAGAAAGAGCAGCAAAAGGATCCAGGAAAAACAGACAGCTCACTAGGTAACTAAGCTATCTCACCCAGATGAGCCTGAGTCACACTCGCTGGCAGTAAACAGTCCAAAGAAAGACAGATGGATTAGAGCCGTAAATGATGAGATGGCCTCTATTATGGAAGCAAATTCTTAGGAACTAACGAACAGTCCTCCGGACAAAAAAGCCGATTGGGTGTAAATGGATGTTTAAACTAAATCTGATTCAGATAATACTATTGAGAGATATAAGGCTTGATTGGTAGCAAAGAGGTTCACCCAAAAAGAGGGGATCGACAATGAGGAGACCTTTGCTCCAGTTGTTCGGTTCCCATCACTAAGGATTCTCCTCAGTCTGGCAACAGCGAAAGACATCAAAATACACCAGATGGACATTAAAACTGCTTTTCTTAATGGTGAGTTAGAGGAAGAAATTTTCATGAGGCAACCGGAGGGGTTCGTGGAGGCAGTAGAAGAGAGCAAAGTCTGCAGGCTCATAAAGTCCTTATATGGACTGAAGCAGGCTCCCCGATAGTGGAATAAGAAACTAGATGAGTTTCTCACCGGTTTGGAATATATCCAGATCAACTCTGACCATTCTATCTATATGTTTGAGGATGAGAATGGTGTCATTTTTATTGCATTCTATGTGGATGATCTGCTTCTGTTCAGTAAGTCTTTCGAAAAGTTCAATAGGCTAAAGAAAGATCTTAGAAGCAGATTTGATATGAAGGATTTAATGAGGCAAAATACATTATAGGGATCCAAATGGAGAGAGATAGGAGGAAAAGGGTTATCAGACTAACTCAGAAAGAAACAATAAGTAATATGCTTGAGAAATTCCAGATGGAAAACGCTAACAGTTGTACCACTCCCATGGACTTGAAAAAAGTAAGCGATGGGAGTGTAGAAGAAGTTGTGATGATCTTAGATGATCAGATGAGTCCAGAGGAGAGAGAGGGTATGAAGTCTATCCCTTATAGATAGGTCGTAGGAAGTTTGATCTCTTTTATGAACTGTACAAGGTCGAACATAGCAGCAGCAGTTGGAGTACGCACTAGGAGTCTTAATGATCATAGGAAGAGAGACTGGGAGGCAGCCAAGAGAGTCATGAGATATCAGGTGGGACCCAGAGAGTTATGGTTGCATTTGGGAGGGGAGCACACTAACATCACTACTTGGAGTGATGCCAGTTATGGGGACGCACCTATGAGAAGATGCACTTCAGGGTATGAGTTGTATGTTGGAGAGGGTGCTTGCTATTGGAGCATTAAGCAACAAAAGGTGGTTGCTCAGTCTACTATGGAGGCTAAGTACATGGCCTCTTGTTCTGCTGTGAAAGAGTTGATGTGGGTCAAATCCTTGTTGCAAGATTTGGGGTATATGAACGAGGTAGTGCATGAAGTGTTTTGTGATAATCAAGCTGCCAATGCAATTGCAGCTAATCCAAAACATCATTTTAAAGCTAAGCATATGGATATAAGGTTGAGTTTTGTAAGAGAAAAAGTTGAGAATAAGATTATGAATCTTGTATATAGATCTGATGAGGAAATGGTGGCTTGATATGATGACAAAACCTGTGCCTTCTCCCAAATTAAAATATTGCAGACAAAAGTGTGGATTAAAACTAAAGTTAAAGTTAGACTAGAAAATAAGGGGAGTGTTGAAATTATTAGATTTATATAGTATTTTTTAGGTCTAAATAGTTCAGTAAAATCGAAAAAAAGGCGGACAGCCTGCTTCCACCTCCTCTCCCTACCCACCTTACTTGTTGTAGTCACTGAGGGATAGAGAGGGCGGTTCAGCCATGGCTATCCTAGCTAAGTAGGCAAGACTAAAGGGTGACTTACGTCACCCTCAACAAAAGGTTGAGTCCAGCATGACTCGAACCTCCAACCGGCAGAGCGCGGCGTAGCCGTTAGCTTTAATCAGTCTGTCGTAGAAGTCTGTTAGGATATATTAGGTTTGATAATTATTTAATTAGTGTTCAGACTATGAATTCGATTAAAGGAATGACGGACATAAGAATATATAACCAAGTGTTGTATAATGCGAACATTATCTCGCACAAAACAAATGAATCAGACATTTGTTTTGACGGCCGACATTTAATGTCATATTTAATCCGACGGCGTATATCACTACCGAGATGGCGGAATGGTCATTTTGGCGTTTGTGGACGTGGCATGACGTGGCGCCACGTGGAGGGAAAACATTCGGTCGCAGGAATTTCGGGGAACTTAAGGACGAGTTAAAAGTGGACACACGTCCACTCAATGACCTTGTCGTACACAGGCCGTACAGAAAGTACATCGGTCGTAGTACCTTTCTGTACCCTACAATCATCTGATTGGTTCGTGCGTTAGTAGATAGGGGTTGTGAGAGGGGTTTAGGACTTAGAGAATTTGGTAGGTAGTAACCTCTCTCCCTTTGAGAGTTTGTATAAACTTGACATCTTTTCCACCTTATAATTTATCGGCTGGTTGGCCGTTTTCACTGTTTCTTTTTCCTACTGACTCAAGGGAGTCTAGGCTACACAGGGGTGCACTCAAAATGTTAGTTTGCCATCCTGGGTAGCAATGATTGTGGCTTGAAGTGGGTTAGTTAAAAACCTATCTAGAGGCTTCTTGTATTATGTCGTCCAATGGAGGACACAGAATTGCATTGGTTGCCTTCTAGTCTCTCTTCATAGGATTATTAAGACTCCTACTGAATACTCCAACTGCTGCCGCTATGTCCGGCCAAGTACAGTTCATAAAGTATATTAGACTTCCCACAACCTACCTGTAGGGGATAGACTTCATAAATTCTCTCTCTTCTAGAATAATTTGATCATCTAAGATTATCAATCCTCCTTCTACACTTCCATCACTTACTTTCTACAAGTCAATGGGAGTGGTACAACTGTTTACCTTTTCCATCTGGAATTTCTCAAGCATATTACCTAGTATTTTTTTCTGAGTAAGTCTAATGATCCTTTTCCCGCTATCTCTCTCCATTTGAATTCCCAAAATATATATATTGCCTCCCCTAAATCCTTCAGGTCAAATTTGCTTCTAATATCTTTCTTTAACTTATTGATCTTTTCCAAAGACTTACTTAACACCAGCAGATCATCCACATAATTTGCAATAAAAATCACACCATTCTCATCTTCAAAAATATAGATAGAATGGTCAGAGCTCATTGCGGATATATCCGAGACCTGTGAGAAACTCATTTAGTTTCTTTTTCCACTATCGGGGAGCGTGCTTCAATCCATATAAGGACTTTATGAGCATGCAGACTTTGCTCTCTCATCCTTCCTCCACGAACCCCTCTGGTTGACAAATGAAAATTTATTCCTCTTATTCACCATTGTGAAAGGCGTTCTTAATATCTATCCGGTGTATTTTTATGTCTTCCGCTGCCGCTAGGCTGAGGAGAATCCTTACTGATGGGAACCAAACAATTGGAGTAAAAGTCTCTTACAATCAATCCCGTGAACCCTTTTGCTACCAAGTGAGCTTTATATCTTTCAATGGTATAATGTGGGTTCAGTTTTAGTTTAAAAACCCATTTACACCTAATCAATTTTATGTTTGGAAGACAATCCACCAGTTCCCAAGTATTTGCTTCCATGTTGGAGGCCATCTCATCATTTATGGCTCTAACCCATCTGGCTTTCTCCACACTATTCACTGCCTCCGAGTATGACTGGGGCTCATCAGGGTGAGAGAGCTTAGCTACCTTGTGAGCGACATGTTTTTCCTGTAGCCTTTTGCTGCTTCTTCGTCCTCCCTCAAAATCCGAAGTTCGAATGGAGGAAAGTCTTGGATTCCTTCTCACTATCTTATCAGCTCCCCTATCCATGGAAGTCGGTTTTGACTCCTCTTCCTCTTTGTCTTTGGAGTGCGTAGGGATATGGGAAGTTTCCGGTATATCTCCCCTATCTTGGACCTCCCCTCAATCTACATTCACTTTTTCACTCATGTCCTTTCTGGGAAGATCAGAAACCTCCTCACTTTCAGACTCAAAACTGATTCTTATCTTCTTGGTGTATTTGAAGGGATCAAATGACTTCCTTTCATTCATGACAACTAGATGCTTTACTTGAATGATATCTTATTTTGCTAAGTCACAGACTCTATATCCCTTGACATCCTAATCATATCCCAAAAAATATCCAGGTTTCCCTTTAACATCTAGCTACCAATTTTTCCTATCCGTATCAAGACTGTAAACTTGACTACCGTATACTTTCACGTGAGAATTATCTAGTTTCCTTCCAACCCATCTCTCATAAGGTGTCATTCCTTTCATGGCCAAGGTAAGGACTCTACTCTTAATGTAGTTAGCACAGTTTATGGCTTTTGCCCAAAACCTTTTTCCTGTCTTCTTGTCGGCCAACATATTACGTACACTATCTCCTAGAGTCCGATTCAACCTCTCAATTACCCCATTTTGTTCAGGATTATTCGGTACAGTTTTTTGATGCTGAACTCCCTCATCCCTCAAGTATTCCTCAAACTGGTTAGAGGTATATTCTCCCCCATTATCACTCCTTATTCTCTTAATGGGGGTTTCGTGCAACTTCTTAGTCTAGGCTTTATATTCTTTGAAGTAAGTTGGTTTTTCACACTTTGTTTTTTGGAAGTAGACTCTAGAGTATCTAGACGAATCATCGATAGGTTTCATGATAAACCTCTTACCTCCTATCGAATGTACCTCTGCTGGTCCCAAGATATCTGTGTGGACCAGATCTAGTACATTTTCACCTCTATATGTAGCAAATATGGGAAAGGGGAGTCTGTGAGCTTTACCTTATGTACAGCCAAAACAATCATCCACCATTTTATTATCCCCAAACTGTATGCCTTCTACTACACAAAGCCTCTTTATTTCCCTCAACATATCTAAGTGCACATGCCCCAACCGCTTATGCCAAATCATCAAGTTTGGGACACCACCATAGGAAGCGTTTTTCTTTTCATTAAGCCTAAACATTCCTTGAGTACCGTTATCTACTATGAAGTAGACTTCATCCTCATACTTAGCTGTAAAGACTCCCTTTCCAGTGAAAGTATTAAATTCCTTATCATCTAATACAGAGGTAGAGACATGATTTTTACTCAGCTGAGGAATGTAGAGTACATCTGAAAAGGTGAGTATAGAAGTCTTACCCTCCGCTAAGACTTTCATATCTACGGAACCCGCTAGATCTGTAGTAACAACTCTTCCATCCCCATACTCTTTCTCTACAGTAGGGATCTTTCTTAGCTTGGTAAAGAGATGTTTGTCACATAATATATGCATGGATGCACCTGAGTCAATGATCCATCCTTATTCTAGAGCCTCCTGAATGGCTCTAAGAGCACACTTTTTTTTTCGAGGGAGATCCTTCTCCTCTAGATTCTCGTCAAGAAAGAGCTCCCCATCCTCTTTCTCAGAGGACTCGTCCTACTTGGTCTCTCCTTTCACTTTTGTGACCACAAGTGCCTTCTTCTTCCCGCCAGAATAATCCCCTCCACGGTTCTTTTGGAGCCTCAGCTCTGACAGCTTCGTGTAATCCGCTATGAAGTGTTCCGACTTTTCGCAAAAATGACAAAGAGCCTTTGGGGGCCTCGGTCCTCCAGACTTATCTTTTTCTCGTTTGAAGCTGTTGTACGACTCTGATCTTTTTCTCCTTTGAAGCTGTTGTACGGCATCCCAAAATCCTTACTCCACCGGTCCGATTCGGCATCTAGAGCTTGAATGCTCTTTCCACCTCTCTAAATCTCAATAGTGTTCTCCAACAGAATATGATCCGGACCACTATATTCCACTTTTAAGAACTGTCATCCAATTCTTAAACTCACTACACTATGTTCTCATACTTATCAGACAGCTTAATGTTGAGGGTGTTGACTTTCATCTTCATTGTGCCTGTCCACGCGACACTCTCCATCTCGATATATAAATAAGAGAGATCACTATAGTGTTTTTCTACGACCACCGATGCAGGTGGAGGAGCAACACTAGTAGTAGAAGTAGACATGGTACACTCTCCGAAGCTATTAAGAATTCTATCAAACAGTTGTTTTCAAGTGCTCACCAGATCATATAGAAACATCCAAGCCTCACAAAACTCTATCACAATATAGAGTAGCATAAACACAGTCAACTCTCAAAGTTTCAGCACAATTGACCCGACGACACTCAAGATATAATGCTCAAAAGTTTCCCAAAAACTGTCTGCATTTTACTACTTGGAAGTCTGGATACATAAAATGGTCTAAGTCCTAAGTCTTATACTCTTGGCGTTGTACCGCCGATACAAGTGTATCTGAGAAGTACGTCCACAATCAACCGATCTACTGAGATCTACGTCTTCCTAATCCTGTCAACCCAATCTATCATCGTACAGTCAATATTACTCAGAATCTATATTAAGTGATTCTACAAATACTTGTCGGCTAAGTCACTTGTGATTTTTCTATGAATCTTGTCCGTTGACTCAATTCCTATATATCGCAACTGCGTTATCCTGTACCAAATCACATTTATATCATTCACGGTTGCGGTGTCCCGTACCGAATCATATCCAAGAAAATAATAGTTGCGTTGTGTGTACGGATCATATCGAACGTAACCGTAGCTACGCTTTTCTTGTGCATCACAACGTCATTGCTGCGTTGCCCTACCTGAATAGCAGCTGCGATGCTGCGCTGCTCTGTTTGCATAGTAGTTGCGCTGTTCCGTCAGCATCGCAATTGCGTTGTCCTGAACTGCCCTCAAGTGATGACGCATGTCCTTGTGAAACTTACGCCTCAGATTACTACCTTTCTGCCGTCACACTAATATACCGATACTTAAAGATTTCCAAAATCAACACTCCCCTAAAGCTTTAGACTCAGTGTATCAGCGCAGTTGCGATGTCGCACTTAGTGCATCAGGGCAGCATAGCAGCGCAACCATAGCAGCGCAACATAGCAGCGCAGCCATAACAGCGCAACATGGCAACTTAGCAGTGCAGCATACCAACTAATTACCTGGGTCCACTACATCCTAATTTTGGGCCATCGCAGCATCGCTGTATTGAATTGGAGCTACTCACCAATTCACCCAATCCTACTGCATTCATACAATAGTTTAGCTTGGGAGCAGGAACAGCTTTAGTAAGCTTATCAGCAACCTTTCTTGCATCTGGCAGATAGCATAATTTAATCACCCTAGGGAACACTTTTTCTCTTACTAAGTGTAATTGTACATCCATGTGCTTACTCTTGAAGTGGTGACTAGGGTTAGAGGCAATGGCAATGGCAACCTAGTTATCACACCAGATCACCTGTTGGCCAACCTGCATGTATCTTAGTTTTTGTAACATAGATTTTACCCATACGAGTTATTTGAGGGCCGAGCTTGCTGCCATATATTCTAACTCCATTGTAGACTGCGCTGTAACCTTTTGAAGTTTGCTGTTCCAGCAGCACGTTCTGTTCCCAATATTCAAAACGAATCCCGTGGTGGATTTCCGGCTTGGCATGTCGTTATAGCTTGCATCACTCCATGTTTGCAGCTTCACTTTTCCTCCGCCTAGCGTGAGTTTTAGGTCTTTTTTTCCTACCAAATATCTTAAGACTCTCCTTGCTGCATCAAAATCAGATTTTCTCGGATTCTCCAGACTCCTACTCAGTATCCTGACTGCTGCAGCAATGTCAGGACGGATACAGTTCATGAAATATATTAAGTTTCCTACTATTTGTCTGTAAGGTATTTGCGTCAAAGAATCATTCTCCCCTGAATCTGAATACTCGCTAACAATGACACCTGGTTCTGTCTCTTCTCCCTCTATCTTCTGTCGAAATTCCATTGGAGTTAGACATCTTTTTGCCCCCCGCATTCCAAACTCATCTAACATGTTTCTTATAGCCTCTTTTTGAGTCAATTTTATTACTTTCTTATTTCTCTCCCTCTCTACCTGGATTCCCAGAATATACTTTGCCTCACTGAGGTCTTTCATCTCGAACCGTGAGTTAAGAGCAGTTTTGATTTTGTTAATTTCAACCATTGATTTGCTAATTAATTGTTAATCATCTACATACACCGCTATATACACAATCCCATTTTCACCCTTTAGAACGTAGACAGAGTAATTTGAACTTATCCTTTGAAATCCTACACTGGTCACGAATTCATCAAGCTTCAGATTCCATTGCCTAAGGGCCTTTTTTAGGCCGTACAAAGATTTTAGCAACTTGCATACTAAGTGATCTTTTCATGGTTCTGCATACTTTTCATGTTGCTGCATGTAAATGGTCTCTTCTAGTTCTCTATGCAAAAAGGTTCTCTTTACATCCATCTGATGAATTTCCCTATCTTCTATAGTAGCTAGGGACAAGCAAAATCCTAACTGTCGGAAAACTTACAACTGGAGAAAATGTTTCTTCAAAATCGATTCCTTCCTTTTGATTATACCCTTTTGCCTCAAGTTTGGCCTTATAGTGTTCAATGGTATTATCAGGATTTAACTTCACCTTGAATACCCGTTTGCTACCGATCGCCTTTCGGTCTGGAGGAAGTTCCACCAGCTCTCATGTTTTGGCCTCCATAATTGACTTCATTTTGTCGTTTGTTGTCTCGATCCAGTTATTCCGCTCTGGTGATGAGAAGGCCTCTTGGATGGTCAAGTGCTCCCTTGATGCTGCGGAGCAGGCAAAGTGAGAGCTTGTTTGCAGGCGGCTGCTAGATCTTCTTCCCCCCGGAAATTCTGAGGTTGAGATTGTCGGATGCCGGACATTCCGTTAATTGCGTTGGTTGCGATTCGTGTGTGGCTGGTTGCGCTCGTTGCTATCCGTGTGTATTGAGTGCTGGTGGTCCAGTTGGAACTAAACAGGATGAGGAATTTGGAGAGAGTCTGAGTTTGGAGTCACCACAGAAGAATGTTGCACCTGCGGGACAATTTCTTGCATGCAATCTAAGATGACATACTCCTGTACTTTTTGCTGCTTTTGCTGCTCTGTCATTTGAAATAAATCTATCGAGTCTAGTTCATCTTTGACAATGATATTCCTTGCTACAACTATTTTGTGCCTCTCAAATACAAAGACTCTGTAATGTTTAGAGTGATCATCATATCTTTACAAAATACCTGGCAATCCCTTCGGTTCCATTTTCCATATATTCGTAGACGTATCCAAGATAAAGCATTGACTACCAAAAACTTTAAAATGGCTAACATCTGGTTTGCTACCTGTCCAGATCTCGTAAGGAGTAGATTCTACTGATCTTGATCCTATCCTATTGTTAATATAAACCGCACAATTTAGAGCCTCAACCCAGAATTTCGGATCCATACTTTTATCCGCGAGCATCGACTTAGACCTCTCCACGAGAGTTCTGTTTAATCTCTCCAACACCCCATTTGTTCCGAGGAATATGGAACACTTAGTAGATGACTTTTACCTTCCTTGAGTAAAAAGGTTTCAAATTCTTTCGATGTATATTCACCACCATTGTCTGATCTGGGCTGCAAAATAGGTAAATCATGAAGGTTTTCAACATATGATTTATAGTGTTTGAAGTGACCAAACACTTCACTCTTCTCCTTCATGAAGTAAATTTTGTAAACCTGGAGAAATCATCTATGAATGTGACCATATATTTCATTCCCCCGGCAGATGGAACCTTCGCAGGACCAAAAACATCCGAATGAATTTGTTGTAAAAGTTTTGTGGACCGATGCTCTGTCCCTTTAGGGAATGGTAGTCTGTGGATTTTTTCTAAAGCGCAGCCATCACATGTTTTGACCTGTTGATTTGTGATTGATAAACCTTCTATTTTTCCAGCAAGGACCATCTTTCTCAAACAATCATAGTTTATAGGCCTAATATTTTATGCAACAACTCATCTGAATGCAAAACACCGGAGTACAGAATATCATTCTCCTTCGTATTAGCCATATCCATTCGGTACATCTTGCTATTATCTCTTGTACCTGTAACTGCGACTTTGCCATTCTTGCTAACAACCTGCCAACCATTTTTCAAATTAACCTCAAAGCCTTTACTCTCTACCAAGGACGTAGAAAATAGATTTTTCTTAAAGTGAAGCACAAACAAGACATTGTGAAGAGTTCTTTCTGTTGCTTTGCCCTCCACATCCACTAGCAAAAACATATCACCCACAACACGAGTCTGAACACTCATTCCACAAGCAGAATAAATATTTTTCTCCGGCGTTGTTTTCAGATTTTTGAAGATGGTTTTGTTCCAGCACATATGGGTTGACGCTCCGTATCCATAATCCATCCAAAGTCTTTCGCGCCCTCCATCGCTGCCGCCATAGCAAATAGATCCGTTTCATTATCCTCATAAAATGTCAAATTTTCATCTTGGAGTTATGAAGAAGCTGAAAACAGTGCATTTCCACGAGGTGTAGACCCCGTGAAGTTTTTGTAAAACGGACTTTCTTGCCATCCCAGCCTGTATAGACTTGTATCGTTAGCTTTTTTAAGCTTGGGACAAAATTTGTATCCATGACGTCTCTCACTACAATAAAAACATCCATTGTTGGATTGTCTATTCACACCTTGATTAAACTGTTTGAACTGATTAAACTAATTTCTTTGCTGATTAAACTGTACCTTCCTCTCAAAGTCTGAATTAAAAGCCTCTACCTGCTCAACATTGAGAATATTAGATGTATCTTCCTCTTCTAGCAAAATATCGATGGTTACATGTAAACTCAACTAGCTTTCTCTTTCTGTTTGAGCATATCAGATGCTCCTTTCATACTACGAGGGAGACCCCTCATGAGCAACGCTGCCTGTTGAAATTGAGGAAACTCCCCACCTACACAAACATGTGCATCTAGAAGGATTCAAAACTTGTTAGAATATTCAGCCATTGTACCGTCAGTGTACTTATAGTCCCATTTTTTTCTAGCCAATAAGAGTTCTTCCTGGACATTAGCTTTTTCATAATCATTTTTAAGAGATTTCCAGATATCAATTGTTTTTTTCATTTTTATCCGAGACATAGCTAAGTCATCAGATATACATAATTTCATAATAGAACTAGCTTGCTTATTTTTCTTAGACCATGACGGATCAGATTCATCCAAAGAACCATCTAATATGTCCAAGAGATTGACATTCTCAAAATGTGTCTCCACCATGTCCGCCCAGTAAACATACTTTTTCCCCAAAAAGATAGGAATTCTCGATGACAGGCCCAAAACATGTTGTTCTACGACCACCGGTGCAGGTGGAGGAGCAACAGTAGTAGTAGAAGTAGACATGATACACTCTGAGAAACTATCAAGAATTCTATCAAACAACTATTTTCAAGTGCTCACCAAATCTTATACAAATATCCAAGCCTCATGAAACTCTATCACAATATAGAGTAGCATAAACACTGTCAACTCCCAAAGTTTCAACACAAGTGATCCGACATCACTCAAGATATAATACTCAAAAGTTTCCCAAAAACTGTCTGCAGTTTACTACTTGGAAGTCTGGATACATAAAATGGTCTAAGTCCTAAGTCTTATACTCTTGGCGTTGTACCGCCGATACAAGTGTATCTGAGAAGTACGTCCACAATCAACCGATCTACTGAGATCTACGTCTTCCTAATCCTGTCAACCCAATCTATCATCGTACAGTCAATATTACTCAGAATCTATATTAAGTGATTCTACAAATACTTGTCGGCTAAGTCACTTGTGATTTTTCTATGAATCTTGTCCGTTGACTCAATTCCTATATATCGCAACTGCGTTATCCTGTACCAAATCACATTTATATCATTCACGGTTGCGGTGTCCCGTACCGAATCATATCCAAGAAAATAATAGTTGCGTTGTGTGTACGGATCATATCGAACGTAACCGTAGCTACGCTTTTCTTGTGCATCACAACGTCATTGCTGCGTTGCCCTACCTGAATAGCAGCTGCGATGCTGCGCTGCTCTGTTTGCATAGTAGTTGCGCTGTTCCGTCAGCATCGCAATTGCGTTGTCCTGAACTGCCCTCAAGTGATGACGCATGTCCTTGTGAAACTTACGCCTCAGATTACTACCTTTCTGCCGTCACACTAATATACCGATACTTAAAGATTTCCAAAATCAACACTCCCCTAAAGCTTTAGACTCAGTGTATCAGCGCAGTTGCGATGTCGCACTTAGTGCATCAGGGCAGCATAGCAGCGCAACCATAGCAGCGCAACATAGCAGCGCAGCCATAACAGCGCAACATGGCAACTTAGCAGTGCAGCATACCAACTAATTACCTGGGTCCACTACATCCTAATTTTGGGCCATCGCAGCATCGCTGTATTGAATTGGAGCTACTCACCAATTCACCCAATCCTACTGCATTCATACAATAGTTTAGCTTGGGAGCAGGAACAGCTTTAGTAAGCTTATCAGCAACCTTTCTTGCATCTGGCAGATAGCATAATTTAATCACCCTAGGGAACACTTTTTCTCTTACTAAGTGTAATTGTACATCCATGTGCTTACTCTTGAAGTGGTGACTAGGGTTAGAGGCAATGGCAATGGCAACCTAGTTATCACACCAGATCACCTGTTGGCCAACCTGCATGTATCTTAGTTTTTGTAACATAGATTTTACCCATACGAGTTATTTGAGGGCCGAGCTTGCTGCCATATATTCTAACTCCATTGTAGACTGCGCTGTAACCTTTTGAAGTTTGCTGTTCCAGCAGCACGTTCTGTTCCCAATATTCAAAACGAATCCCGTGGTGGATTTCCGGCTTGGCATGTCGTTATAGCTTGCATCACTCCATGTTTGCAGCTTCACTTTTCCTCCGCCTAGCGTGAGTTTTAGGTCTTTTTTTCCTACCAAATATCTTAAGACTCTCCTTGCTGCATCAAAATCAGATTTTCTCGGATTCTCCAGACTCCTACTCAGTATCCTGACTGCTGCAGCAATGTCAGGACGGATACAGTTCATGAAATATATTAAGTTTCCTACTATTTGTCTGTAAGGTATTTGCGTCAAAGAATCATTCTCCCCTGAATCTGAATACTCGCTAACAATGACACCTGGTTCTGTCTCTTCTCCCTCTATCTTCTGTCGAAATTCCATTGGAGTTAGACATCTTTTTGCCCCCCGCATTCCAAACTCATCTAACATGTTTCTTATAGCCTCTTTTTGAGTCAATTTTATTACTTTCTTATTTCTCTCCCTCTCTACCTGGATTCCCAGAATATACTTTGCCTCACTGAGGTCTTTCATCTCGAACCGTGAGTTAAGAGCAGTTTTGATTTTGTTAATTTCAACCATTGATTTGCTAATTAATTGTTAATCATCTACATACACCGCTATATACACAATCCCATTTTCACCCTTTAGAACGTAGACAGAGTAATTTGAACTTATCCTTTGAAATCCTACACTGGTCACGAATTCATCAAGCTTCAGATTCCATTGCCTAAGGGCCTTTTTTAGGCCGTACAAAGATTTTAGCAACTTGCATACTAAGTGATCTTTTCATGGTTCTGCATACTTTTCATGTTGCTGCATGTAAATGGTCTCTTCTAGTTCTCTATGCAAAAAGGTTCTCTTTACATCCATCTGATGAATTTCCCTATCTTCTATAGTAGCTAGGGACAAGCAAAATCCTAACTGTCGGAAAACTTACAACTGGAGAAAATGTTTCTTCAAAATCGATTCCTTCCTTTTGATTATACCCTTTTGCCTCAAGTTTGGCCTTATAGTGTTCAATGGTATTATCAGGATTTAACTTCACCTTGAATACCCGTTTGCTACCGATCGCCTTTCGGTCTGGAGGAAGTTCCACCAGCTCTCATGTTTTGGCCTCCATAATTGACTTCATTTTGTCGTTTGTTGTCTCGATCCAGTTATTCCGCTCTGGTGATGAGAAGGCCTCTTGGATGGTCAAGTGCTCCCTTGATGCTGCGGAGCAGGCAAAGTGAGAGCTTGTTTGCAGGCGGCTGCTAGATCTTCTTCCCCCCGGAAATTCTGAGGTTGAGATTGTCGGATGCCGGACATTCCGTTAATTGCGTTGGTTGCGATTCGTGTGTGGCTGGTTGCGCTCGTTGCTATCCGTGTGTATTGAGTGCTGGTGGTCCAGTTGGAACTAAACAGGATGAGGAATTTGGAGAGAGTCTGAGTTTGGAGTCACCACAGAAGAATGTTGCACCTGCGGGACAATTTCTTGCATGCAATCTAAGATGACATACTCCTGTACTTTTTGCTGCTTTTGCTGCTCTGTCATTTGAAATAAATCTATCGAGTCTAGTTCATCTTTGACAATGATATTCCTTGCTACAACTATTTTGTGCCTCTCAAATACAAAGACTCTGTAATGTTTAGAGTGATCATCATATCTTTACAAAATACCT
Organism: Zygnema cylindricum; assembly: GCA_037447655.1. Taxonomy (NCBI): domain Eukaryota; kingdom Viridiplantae; phylum Streptophyta; class Zygnematophyceae; order Zygnematales; family Zygnemataceae; genus Zygnema; species Zygnema cylindricum. Next base: position 37,485 of record JBBHKE010001703.1, read on the forward strand.
GGCAATCCCTTCGGTTCCATTTTCCATATATTCGTAGACGTATCCAAGATAAAGCATTGACTACCAAAAACTTTAAAATGGCTAACATCTGGTTTGCTACCTGTCCAGATCTCGTAAGGAGTAGATTCTACTGATCTTGATCCTATCCTATTGTTAATATAAACCGCACAATTTAGAGCCTCAACCCAGAATTTCGGATCCATACTTTTATCCGCGAGCATCGACTTAGACCTCTCCACGAGAGTTCTGTTTAATCTCTCCAACACCCCATTTGTTCCGAGGAATATGGAACACTTAGTAGATGACTTTTACCTTCCTTGAGTAAAAAGGTTTCAAATTCTTTCGATGTATATTCACCACCATTGTCTGATCTGGGCTGCAAAATAGGTAAATCATGAAGGTTTTCAACATATGATTTATAGTGTTTGAAGTGACCAAACACTTCACTCTTCTCCTTCATGAAGTAAATTTTGTAAACCTGGAGAAATCATCTATGAATGTGACCATATATTTCATTCCCCCGGCAGATGGAACCTTCGCAGGACCAAAAACATCCGAATGAATTTGTTGTAAAAGTTTTGTGGACCGATGCTCTGTCCCTTTAGGGAATGGTAGTCTGTGGATTTTTTCTAAAGCGCAGCCATCACATGTTTTGACCTGTTGATTTGTGATTGATAAACCTTCTATTTTTCCAGCAAGGACCATCTTTCTCAAACAATCATAGTTTATAGGCCTAATATTTTATGCAACAACTCATCTGAATGCAAAACACCGGAGTACAGAATATCATTCTCCTTCGTATTAGCCATATCCATTCGGTACATCTTGCTATTATCTCTTGTACCTGTAACTGCGACTTTGCCATTCTTGCTAACAACCTGCCAACCATTTTTCAAATTAACCTCAAAGCCTTTACTCTCTACCAAGGACGTAGAAAATAGATTTTTCTTAAAGTGAAGCACAAACAAGACATTGTGAAGAGTTCTTTCTGTTGCTTTGCCCTCCACATCCACTAGCAAAAACATATCACCCACAACACGAGTCTGAACACTCATTCCACAAGCAGAATAAATATTTTTCTCCGGCGTTGTTTTCAGATTTTTGAAGATGGTTTTGTTCCAGCACATATGGGTTGACGCTCCGTATCCATAATCCATCCAAAGTCTTTCGCGCCCTCCATCGCTGCCGCCATAGCAAATAGATCCGTTTCATTATCCTCATAAAATGTCAAATTTTCATCTTGGAGTTATGAAGAAGCTGAAAACAGTGCATTTCCACGAGGTGTAGACCCCGTGAAGTTTTTGTAAAACGGACTTTCTTGCCATCCCAGCCTGTATAGACTTGTATCGTTAGCTTTTTTAAGCTTGGGACAAAATTTGTATCCATGACGTCTCTCACTACAATAAAAACATGCATTGTTGGATTGTCTATTCACACCTTGATTAAACTGTTTGAACTGATTAAACTAATTTCTTTGCTGATTAAACTGTACCTTCCTCTCAAAGTCTGAATTAAAAGCCTCTACCTGCTCAACATTGAGAATATTAGATGTATCTTCCTCTTCTAGCAAAATATCGATGGTTACATGTAAACTCAACTAGCTTTCTCTTTCTGTTTGAGCATATCAGATGCTCCTTTCATACTACGAGGGAGACCCCTCATGAGCAACGCTGCCTGTTGAAATTGAGGAAACTCCCCACCTACACAAACATGTGCATCTAGAAGGATTCAAAACTTGTTAGAATATTCAGCCATTGTACCGTCAGTGTACTTATAGTCCCATTTTTTTCTAGCCAATAAGAGTTCTTCCTGGACATTAGCTTTTTCATAATCATTTTTAAGAGATTTCCAGATATCAATTGTTTTTTTCATTTTTATCCGAGACATAGCTAAGTCATCAGATATACATAATTTCATAATAGAACTAGCTTGCTTATTTTTCTTAGACCATGACGGATCAGATTCATCCAAAGAACCATCTAATATGTCCAAGAGATTGACATTCTCAAAATGTGTCTCCACCATGTCCGCCCAGTAAACATACTTTTTCCCCAAAAAGATAGGAATTCTCGATGACAGGCCCAAAACATGTTGTTCTACGACCACCGGTGCAGGTGGAGGAGCAACAGTAGTAGTAGAAGTAGACATGATACACTCTGAGAAACTATCAAGAATTCTATCAAACAACTATTTTCAAGTGCTCACCAAATCTTATACAAATATCCAAGCCTCATGAAACTCTATCACAATATAGAGTAGCATAAACACTGTCAACTCCCAAAGTTTCAACACAAGTGATCCGACATCACTCAAGATATAATACTCAAAAGTTTCCCAAAAACTGTCTGCAGTTTACTACTTGGAAGTCTGGATACATAAAATGGTCTAAGTCCTAAGTCTTATACTCTTGGCGTTGTACCGCCGATACAAGTGTACCTGAGAGGTATGTCCAAAATCAACCCATCTAGTGAGATCTACGTGTTCCTAATCTTGTCAACCCAATCTATCATCGTAGAGTCAATATTACTGAGAATCTATATTAAGTGATTCTACAAATACTTGTCGGCTAAGTCACTTGTGATATTTCTATGAATCTCGTCTGTTGACTCGATTCATATAGATCGCAACTGCGTTGTCCAGTACTGAATCACATTTATATCATCCACGGCTGTGGTGTCCCGTACCGAATCATATCTAAGAAAATAATAGTTGCGTTGTGTGTACGGATCATATCCAACGTAACCATAGCTGCGCTTTTCTTGTGCATCGCAAATCATTACTGCGTTGCCTTGCCTGAATAGCAATCGCGTTGCTGCGCTGCTCTGTCTACATAGCAGTTGCGCTGTTTTGTCGAGTCGCAGTTGCGTTGTCTTGAACTGCACTCAAGTGATGACGCATGTCTTTTTGAAACTTACGCTACAGATTACTACCTTTTTGCCGTCACACTAATATACCGAGACTTAAAGCTTTCCGAAATCAACATATAGTAGTCTAACACTTTTTCCCCTTTGTAAGTATAAATCCATAACCTTTGCTCGGCCAACTGGAGTTTATGAATGGTACCAGCTCTATAGATCTCCACTAAAGTCACCCACAACTCCTCGCCCTTGAGAATGTGAAGGTGGGAAAGGGAAAGAATGCCAAAGCTTGAGTAAGGTGCCTCAAAAACAAAATGTTTGGCAACCACGTTTGTATATTCCTACATTTGAATATCGTTTTCCTCGGTCTTCACGGCCGGCGCTACGGGTGTTGTGGCGATAGGAGTAAGAGGTGTCTTTTTCCCTTTCCCTTTTTCGGACACACTACTGTTCCCATCGTTTGCCTCCTTCGTCGAAGCAGATGCTGCTGCAGAAAACCTCTCTCCACTAAACCCTGGTGGGATTCCCTGAGGTGGACGTTTTACTTGTCCAGTGAGAATACCCCAATATCGTTTTTCACACAAAGCCCTTGTCATCATGGCTTCCCAATAAATAAACCCAAATTCGATGAAGATGGGCACCCTAGAGGGTGGGCCCATAACATGTAATTATGTAACCCCTATTGTGCTATAGAATTCAGGAAGCCTCTATGCAATTTTTGACTAAACCACTTTCAACTAAATCCACTGCTACCCAAGCAGAAAAATAAACAAACTGATAGCACCCTTGTGCAGTCTGGTTTACCTTCAGTCCGGAGCTAAAGGAATCGCAAAAAATGCCCAACCAGGCGATAAAATATAAAGTGGCAAAGATGCCAAGATTTATACAAGCTCACTGAGAGAGAGGAGGCTACCTCCTAAGTTCTCTAAGTCCTAAACCCCTCTCACAACACCTATCTACTGGAGTATGCTCCAATTGAAGACTCTACAGTATAGAAAGGTACCATGGTCGATGTTCTTTCTATACGTCCTGTGTACGACAAGGCCATGGAGCGGACGCCTGTCTCTTTTGGACTTGTCCTCATGCTCTCGGGATTCCCGCTTGTTAATACTGTCTTGCCACGTGGGACTAGGTTATGTCAGGCCAAAAAAATGCAAAAGTGGGCATTTTGCAATATTGGCGATGATACGTGCCGTCGGATCCGAACCGGCTTTTAATACTAGCAATTGAAACAAATGTATGGTACATTTGTTTCGTGCGGGTTTATGTTCGCACCATACTTCAACTAGTCTCCATGTTCTTTATGTGTAAATTTGTTAATCGGATTAAAGTTCCTAAACGTTGTTTAAATAGAATTCAATCCCTATGTAGTCTAATGAACTCCTACGACAGACCTGTTAGAGCTGACGGCTACGCCTCGCTTTGCCGGTCGGAGGGTCGAGTACTGTCGGACTCACCTTTTTATTTGAGAGTGACTTATGTCACTCTTTAGTCAAGCCTATAGAGCGGAAGCACCCATGGCTCCAGTATCCTCTCTTTCTTTCAATAACTACAACAAGTATGGGGGCTAGAGAGAGAAAGGTGAAAGCAGGCTGCCTACGCTTTTCCTTTACCTTTTTATTAATCTATTCAGACCTAAAAAATACCCCCTAAATCAAGTAATTTCAACAAATACTTTTTGTAGATTTTTAGCATCCTAGTCTTAACCTATATGGTACCAACGAAAATGAACCTTATTGACCCAACATAATGGAAGATATAGCATGCAGTAAATGTATCTGTGCGTTTACCAAGACCGCCTAATAGAAGTCCTGCCTAAAGGCCTTTTCTTTTGGATGGCCTAAACGCCTTTACTTCTAGATGGTTATCAAGTAAGCTTGATATGAGATATTAAAAATAGTCAATGATTTTGAAGAGGGTACAATCCGATTGAGAAATTTGGTGAGTGTACTATCTTATTGTTCGAGATGTACGGTAATGCTTAATAACAAAAATTCGTAAGCGTGTCAATCTATGAAGGGCAAGGGAAGGCAAAAAGAGCGCCACATCATATCTTCAAGTGAAGATTTCTAGAGAATTAAGGTGGGATTTAGCATCCATCGTATCCGAAGACATCTACTTTTGTCACGTGTAGACCTCTCACTGGTCTCTTATCTTGACACTTATTACATTATCCAAGGGAGTTATAGAGGATTTGTACTTGGCTATGAAAAACATAATCTATAATGTTTTTTATTATATTATTTATGACATGATTGGCGTTAGACAAACCAAAAGATTGTGTGCGTGTTTCTGTCTATAACATTTATAACCCTTGTTTAGCGTTTTAGAAATCAAATTCATGCAACATCTCAAACAAATAAATTTATTGTGCCCATAATTTTTGTTCTATGCCGGTTTGTTTTATGAAGAATGATAAAGGAGATCTACCATATATGTAAGGCAAAGGTTGAATCAGATAAGAGGAAAAACAATTTGAATCAGTAAATTTCATTCTCCATTAAATGTAAAAAAAAAAAAAACAGTACGATAAGGTATGCAAATGTAAGGGACCAGTAAACTACATTGTGACTCGCTATTATTGTAAAAACGTTATTCATGTCGAGAAAAAAATAGTGTTATTAACGTTATTGCGCTTAGTTGTACACAAAACACTAACTTATTTGCACAATTCAAGCTGGTATGGCCTAGCCCCTATAGTTTGCGTTCAAGTAGTTGACGTTTGTGTTGTTTTTGGAAAGCTTTAGTCCTCTCTATTTCTGAGTTGTGAGAGAGAGAGAGAGAGTTGTTTAGGACTTAGTTTGTTTTTGGGTAAGTTCGGTTTAGTATTTGCAAGAATTAGTGTGACAGTGAAATTGCGAGTTCACGGTTCAATCACACTAGGGACACGCGTCGTCTGCTGCGAGGAATGCTTAAGTATGTCCTCCGTGATCATACATACATTCAGTAAGGACCACATGATTCTTGAGAGCACATCCACGGTGCGGAATTTGGTATTCGGACGCCTGACAGCTGCCGCCGACAGCTGTTGACGAGGCGTGACTAGATCACGAAAACTTTTCTCTATTATCGTAATCTGATTGTCGGTGTAAATATTTGTTAGAACATAATTTTGTCTATAGTGAATTAGTTACTTTAAGCAAGTGAAACTTATTGATGTGTTAAATGGATCCCTGGCAAAATCTGATGCCAGCTTTGATCACAAAAATGACCATGCTTTGCATTTAGTGAAGCTTATGATATCAAAAGAATTGCATATGAGATATATTAATGTTACAAAGGCATCAAAATTGTGGGATGCATTGAAATCCTTTTATGTTAAAGCTAGTGACCAGCATGAGATTATAACTGCTTGTCAGATCTATGAGTATATAAGTACACAAGTTGTAGCATGGTGGAATACACTAATCAGTTTCGAACACTAATCGGTTTCGAATGTTACTGTTAGAAAATGCATGTTCTGAGGGGACTTTCTCCCTTTATCATTTGGCCATAATTCTCTTAAAGGGGATTCCTAGTGAATATAAAGGAGCCTTAAATGAAATGAAAAAATTGTCTAAACCTCTTTGGAATTTGCAAACAACTATAGAGTTTATCTTGGCAGACGGACCTTCGTTTCCCAAAAACCTCCGAAAAAAACTGTTGCGTTTTCAACGGAGGATACGGAATTGGAGAAGAAAAAGATCGAGGAAGAGACACGGGATGTGACCAGTTTTTCGAAAACTGATGACAAACAGTTCTTTGTTCTTGCCAAACTCGATATGATGGAAGGAGAAAAGGACCTCGGATGGATAATGGATTCTGGCAGCTCTTCACACATGTATTGGAACAAGTCTTCGTTTATGGAGATGTCTTGTATTCCTTTACGTCAGATCTTTTATGCTTGTGGCTATGTTGTTGAATCAAATGCCAAAGGAAATATAGATTTGGATTGTGTGATAGATGGGAAGGTTGTTAAGAGAACTTTGTATGATGTCTTGTATGTTCCAAAGTTTAAGAAAACTTTGTTTTCTACATCAATATCTGAAAGCAAAGGTTTTGAGGTTCTTTAGAAAAATGGCAAGAAAATATTGAGCAAGGATGAAGAGTAGCCTGGTAGACTAGAAAATTTTGTACCTCATGGACCTGTCTAATAAAATTGATTTTTCTTACTCCATTGTCCTATGTGATAATGTTTTGTGGCATAAAAGGCTTAGTCATGTGCATCATGAGAGACTTACTAAGATGATAAAGCATGATATGAAAGAGAGAGTCAAGCTTGGTCAAAAGAGTCTCATATTTGTGGTGGTTGTGCTCTTAGAAAGCTTCACAAGCTTCCGATACCACAAGTCTTTGATCACCCAACCACAAATCTCTTTCGTATTATTTACTATGATGTCTTTGGCCCTTCTAAAGTTCCCTCTCTTAGTGGCACCCGCTATTTTATCACCTTTACAGACGACTACTCCCCGTACAATCGCCTATATTTCATGAAGGAGAAGAGAGAAGTCTTCACTCACTTTAAGCACTACAAAATCTGGGCGGAGAAACGTCACGGCAAATCTATTGTTGCTTTGTGGACGGATAATGGTGGAGAGTATGTATCCCATGCATTTCCTGATTTTTGAAAAAAAATGGCATCTCACGTGAATTTATTGCTCCGTGCACACCTAAACAAAATGGTGTGGCCGAGAGACTTAATCGGACTTTGATTGAATGTGCTCGCTCTATGATGGCCGATAAAGGTGTGGATCCAAACTTTTAGGGGGAAGCTTTTCATTGTGCTTCTAAAATCAGAAATAGAGTGGAAACCCGAGCTGTTAGGGGTAAGACACCTTATGAAGTATGGACAAGCAGAAAGCCAAATGTCGGTCATTTAAGAGTCTTTCGTAGCAAATGTTTTATCTTGGATAATCTTCCTAATTGGAAGCTCATTCCAGAATCTGTACTTGGTGTATTTTTAGGCTATGATGATGAATCTATAGGTTATTGAGTGTATAATCCTCAAAGAGGATGCCTTCTGATAGCTAAGAATATTCAGATTAAAGAAGAGAGTCAATCTGTGGATGTTTTTAGTATGGATGCAGCTCAAATGAGTGAGAAAATACAAGAGTAAATCCTTCTTCAGCAGGTACCTTTTACTCCATCTTCTTCTACTTCCTCTACGTCTCTCCCACATGCCTCTGGGCTGTCAGATCCTCTTTCCGGAGCTGCTCCTTCTCTTGAACCTCGTACCAATCCACGCCCTCTGCGGCAGACTAGGGGACCTACGGTTCTCGAGTCATATTTTCCAAAGGGAAGAAGGCAAAGTAGCCACCTTCGAGGCAACTGAGTAGAGAGTGCTTTTTCTGCAAGCACAAGGGAGACGCTTTCTATTCAAGAAGCTTTTTCCGTTCCTGAAAAAATCATTGGATCTTACCTGCAAATGACGAGATAAAGTCAATTATAGAAGCCTAAACTTGGGAACTTGTGGAGCTCCCACGGAATCCGAAAGCTATCGGTTGTAAGTGGGTCTTCAAACTGAAATTGAGTCCTAATAATAAAATTGAGAAATTTAAAGCTAAACTTTTTGCTATGGGATTTAGCCAGAAAGAGGGAATTGATTATGAAGATACCTTCTCTTTTGTGGTTTGTTTTCTTATGGTTAGAGTTTTGTTGTCTCTTGCTGCAATAGAGGATATGGAAATGCATCAGATGGACGTTAAGACTGCTTTCTTGCATGGTGATTTGGAGAAAGTAATTTATATGAAGTAGCCAGAGATGTATGCAGAAAAAGGGAAAGAAAAGTTGGTCTGTAAATTGTTGAAGTCCCTGTATGGTCTGAAACACTCTCCGATTTAATGGGACCTAAAATTAGATGAGTTTTTAACCAATCTTGGCTTTACCACGATCAGTTAAGATCACTCAGTCTGTGTAATACAAGGTGAGGATGGAGTGATTTATATGGTATTGTATGTAGATGATTTGTTGTTGATTAGTAAATCTATCAATGATATTAATAAAATAAAAGCAACTGTGAGGATTTGGGTGAGGCTAAGTATATCCTAGGAATTCACGTAGAAAGAGACAGGAGACAAAAAAATATTAGTTTAACTCAGAAAGAAGCAATCGCGAACATGCTAGAAAAGTTTGGCATGTCAAAAGGAAAGGAGAGTGCCACCCCTATGAAATTCAGGTGGAAGTTGGAGGGTACGGAAACGGATGGTGGTGTTTTGGTTGATAATTTTTTGGATTGAGGGGAGGCAGATTCTATGTTCTCCATTCCTTACAGGCACATTGTCGGAAGCATCATTTATTTCATGAACTGTAGTCGTGCGGACATTGCAGCGGCGTTTGGAGCTTTGAGCCGAAGCCTGCAAAATCTGAAGAAGTCGGACTACGAGGCAACAAAGACATTTTCTTCGTTATCTTGCATGAACTCGAAATATTAGACTCTCTCTCGGTGGAGAGGCAGTCAAAATTCATACATAGAGCGATGCGAGCTACGGAGATATGCCCAGCCGACGCTCCACCACCGGATACATTTTGAAGATCAGCAATGGAACTTGCTGCTCAAGCAACAACATTCAGAAGGTAACAGCTCAGTCTACCATGTAGGTTGAGTACATGGTTGCCAGCTTAGCAGTTAAGGAGTTACTATGGGTAAAGTCTCTTCTCCAAGAGCTTCTCTTTATGCAATCTAACCTCAAATAGTGTAGTGTGATAATCAGGCAACCATAGCAATTGCATCTAATCGAAACCGTCACTTTAAGAGTAAGCACATTGACATCAAGTTGCATTTTGTGAGAGAAAAGGTGATGGGAAAAGTCTTGAAGTTGAGTTATTAACCGGATGAGCAAATGGTTGCTGACATGATGAAAAAACCTTTGCCCGCACCCAAATTAAAATTATGTAGGGATGCATGTGGGTTAAGTGACTAGTGAGTCTAAAGCTTTAGGTGGGTGTTGTTTTTGGATAGCTTTAGTCCTCTCTATTTTTGGGTTGTGATAGAGAGAGAGAGAGAGCTTGTTGTCCATAGCCTATTTCAGCCATGGATTACTCACGGAAGACACCCACGGTCTACCCCAAAACAGTTGTGTTTCAGACAGCACAAATCATTCCACAATAAGTAAAAGTAGTTCAAATTGTACTAGTATTTAGTATATACTAGACACTATAACCTCCCAAAATTACAGCCAAATAAACAAAGGATTCCAATAGATACGAGACGAGCTCCAGAGTTTCCCAAAAACAGTTGACAGATTACCAACCTAGCCAAGTAGACTCCTCACAGAATTCTACAAAAAAAATAGAACAAAATGAAACTACACACGTATATAGTTTCTACATCATAGAACATTCACACAAAGTTTCATATCAAGATATCAATCAGAGTGTTCACACTGATAGGTCAAAGATGCAGAAACACAGTCAGCCATTACTTTGATAAACTCAGCTGATAATAAAAATAAACTAAGTCCTACAATTTATAATCACACAGTCATCTACTGATTCTTACACTAATTAAGGAACTACACGTGTAACTAAGTACTATACACTAATAAAGACATTGTACATCAACTCTACCGGAAGTACGTCCAAAACCCTAGTTTTAACTTTTATTCTAATTTAATCCTGTAACACTAAAATTAGTTCACTACATACAAAAAACAGTTGTTTCATATATATATACAAATAGTGGCCGTACATAAATTGTGCCACTTGCTTAGTCAGCAATTAGCGAATCCGTCCAAATGACTGTAAGCGTCCGTACAAGTCAATTATGAATTCATGGATCGTCTTAAGATGTAAAGTTAATCTTCGCGGAGGACGACACGCGTCCAAGTCATTATCTGTGGTCCCATTTCAAATCGATGCTTAGTCAGCATGGTTCACATAAGTCCAACCGACTGTTGTTGTGCGGTACGAAGCATCTGAGTGCGTACGGCGGGCTTCGTCACTTGTGGTCTTGCGCGAATCGCGTCCGTCTACACGATTCGAATCAACGTTCCATACTGAATCAGTACAGTAAATTTACCGGATGTCTGGTCCAAACTTCGTCCGTCCGATTCTGCAAATCCGCTCGCTCGATAATGACACGTAGATGTGAGTATCGGCGCCATTCGAAATACCAGCAAAATTCTCATATGCTGACGCGTGTCCCTGTAGAAGTACGGTACACTCTTTTGTCCTTCTACTACTGTAACACTATTAGGGTTCAGTACTAAAGTGTGTATACCAAAAATATTCTAAGTACTAAAAAAATATTCTAAGTACTATTCTAAAAAAATCGTTCTCTCACTAACCCATTAAATGATCACAAAAGCTTTCATATCACAACACTCCCCTAAAGCTTTAGACTCAATACTACACTTAGTCTACAGAGCTGTCAATTGTAATTTAGGTTTATGCTGAAGCAAGGACTTTAGAAAATATTCTAAGTTCGGAAATTCCCTCTCACAACCTCTACTACTAAACATCCAAAACTTTATAAAAACAACACTCTTCCGAAGTTTTAGATGCGTTAGTTTTAAGCATACATATACTAAGAACTCTAAGATTTTGTTAAACTTTCAACCACTCCAATTTTTCTCCCGTTTAAACAATGATGTTTCACTTTGGAGGTGTCGGTGTGTCCACCTCAAAAATAGCTTTTTGGGGCTTTTGTGTGGTCGCCTGTGGAGCTGGTTTCTTCTCCAGTTGGTCTTCCGTAATCTGCATCTTATTTTTGTTTTCTTACTACATTCTGGTCTCCTCATAGACTTTGTGCTTTATTTATAAGTTGCCTCCCCATTACCTCTAGAAAGTGTGATCATTCTCACTAGTTTTTGGTTTTTTTCCATAGTTTTTCTACTCCCTTGTTAAGTTATTATCTTAAAGTTTTTCTATCTTTTTCCGCAGTTTTTCTCCTCCCTTCTAAAGTTATTATCTTAAATTTTTTCTTTTCGATTCCTCTGAACTTCAATGACACTATTCTCCTTCTATTTTCTATATGTATTTTCCCATTGTATGTCAATCCATCATTTTCTCTCTCATCATTCTCCTTCTTTACTCTAATTTGTTTATCATCTTCTCTGTCTTTCTTTCAGGCTTGTTTTCAGTTCAGTATGTACTATATCTAAAGAATATTTGCATTCAATTTTAAGTGTACTTCACTTCCTTTTACTCCTCTTTCTTCAAGATTCTCAACCCCTTGTAAGTAATTTCCACACACCAATCTATCACAACAGAGAGTAAAAAAAACCAAATCTTTTTCACTCTCTTCTTTCTCCACACTATCTTTGGTGACCACACTATTTTCAGTTTCTTCCACTTTCATTTTCGGATGTCCTTCACTTCCTTCAACTTTTCCTATTTCAGTAACCCCTTCTTTTTGTAAGTTTGTGACACTCACCAATCTGTCATTGGAAACATTGACAGTAGACAAAACCTTTTCTGTTACTTCTTCCTCCACTCCATTTTCTGTTGCAGCAACTCTTCCCTTACCTTTGTCTTTCACCATATTATGAAAATCATAAACAATCGGCAAGTAAACATATTTGTCGACCGAATGTGTAGGCCTTTTGTCATTGGTTGAGGCTTGTCCCTCGCTCATGAAAGCAATTGGTTCCCTCCTTGTTGAGGGTAGAACTCTATTGTTGTTCATCCATCTCTGAAAATTCTTGTAACACATACACTTTTATATGATAGACATACAGTGAAGGTATGTCCTAAATCATTACAGTAAAAACAATTTTTAGGTCCATTTCCGCTATTACTTCTAATTTTTTGAAACTGAGACTTAGAGACCTCCATATTCCTCTCAAAAAAAAAATTCCAATCTTCTTCCTCTAGCACTATGTGGATTGCTTGACTTAAGTTCCAATCCCTTTTATCTATTTGAGCTATTCTATTTGATGCATCTCTATAGGCACTGGGTAATCCTCTCATTAATAAAACAACTTGTTGAGCATCTATAAAGCATCCTCCTGCCAAAGCATTTTCTGCAAACAAAATTTGTATACCAGTACAATATTCCACCATACTTCCGCGTACATACTTTCAAAAAGTTTAGTGGCACTACTAAACCAGTTATACAAAAAGTCTCTGAATACCTACATTCTAGGCATTTCCATAGTTCACCTCCATTTTTCATCTTTAGATTTGTCATTGCCAGTTTCTTAGTCAAGGAGTTTTTGATAACTCTTAGACACTCACGGTTCTTCTTTTCCCATCCACTTGATGTTTCGGCCAGAGTACCATCCACCACATCCATTTTATCCGTCATCTCGAAGTAGCTCTCAAGCACACACTTCTAGCAGTGATAATTAGATCCATCAAATATGGGTAGCCATGAGTGTGGGCCCATAGCCTGTTGTCCATAGCCTATTTCAACTATGGATTACTCACGGAAGACACCCACAGACTACCCCAAAACAGCAATGTTTCAGACAGCACAGATCACTCCACAATAAGTAAAAGTAGTTCAAACTGCACCAGTATGCAGAATATACTAGACACTATAACCTCCCAAAATTACAGCCAAATAAACAAAGGATTCCACTAGATACGAGCTCCAGAGTTTCCCAAAAACAGTTGACAGATTACCAACCTAGCCAAGTAGACTCCTCACAGAATTCTACAAAAAAAATAGAACAAAATGAAACTACACACGTATATAGTTTCTACATCATAGAACATTCACACAAAGTTTCATATCAAGATATCAATCAGAGTGTTCACACTGATAGGTCAAAGATGCAAAAACACAGTCAGCCATTACTTTGATAAACTTAGTTGATAATAAAAATAAACTAAGTCCTACAATTTATAATCACACAGTCATCTACTGATTCTTACACTAATTAAGGAACTACACGTGTAACTAAGTACTATACACTAATAAAGGCATTGTATGTCAACTGTACCGGAAGTATGTCCAAAACCCTATTTTTAACTTTTATCCTAACTTAATCTTGTAACACTAAAATTAGTTCACTACCTACAAAAAACAGTGGTTTCAGATATATACAAATAGTGGTCGTACATAAATTGTGCCACTTGCTTAGTCAGCAATTAGCGAATCCGTCCAAATGACCGTAAGAGTCCGTACAAGTCAATTATGAATTCATGGATCGTCTTAAGATGTAAAGTAAATCTTCGCGGAGGACGACACGCGTCCAAGTCATTATCTGTGGTCCCATTTCAAATCGATGCTTAGTCAGCATGGTTCACATAAGTCCAACCGACTGTTGTTGTGCGGTACGAAGCATCTGAGTGCGTACGGCGGGCTTCGTCACTTGTGGTCTTGCGCGAATCGCGTCCGTCTACACGATTCGAATCAACGTTCTATACTGAATCCGTACAGTAAATTTACCGGATGTTCGGTCCAAACTTTGTCCATTCGATTCTGCGAATCTGCTCGTTCGATATTCGACACGTAGATGTGAGTGTCGGCGCCATTCGAAATACTTGCAAAATTCTCATATGCCGACGCGTGTCCCTGTAGAAGTACGGTACACTCTTTTGTCCTTATACTACTGTAACACTATTAGGGGTCAGTACTAAAGTGTGTATACCAAAAATATTCTAAGTACTAATCCATCTCTCACTGACCAATTTACTGTGTACTACAGCTTTCATATCACAACAGAGTTGTTCAGGACTTAGTTTGTTTTTGGGTAAGTCCGGTTCAGTACTTGCTAGTATTAGTGTGACTCTGAAATTGAGAGTTCACGGTTTAGTCACACTAGGGACACGGGTCGTCTGCTTCGAGGAATGCTTAAGTACGTCCTCCGTGGACATACATACATTCGGTAAGGACCACATAATTCTTGAGAGCACATCCACGGTGCCGAATTTGGTGATCGGATGGCTGACACCTACCGCCGAAAACTGTTGACTTGGCATGACTAGATCAGGAAAAATTTTCTCTATTATCGTAATATTATTGTCGGTGTAAATATTTGTTAGAACATAATTTTGTCTGTAGTGAATTAGTTGATTAGTGTAGAATGCGTGATTTATGACATACCTTGTGTACACAGATATACTCACAATAGTTTTGTTAGACGTATGGCTTGAATGCCTCCATACAGCTTAGTATAACTTCAATATAAAAGTAGGACTTAGTAAATTTTGGAGTTCAGGAACAAATGATATGAAAACTGGACACTCAGTTTTATGTAATTTCATCTCTAAATATCTCATAGATGTGTGAGCACAATTAAATGAAATTTTGTATGTATGTTCTTCTCTATGTTATCTAAACTGTTTTGGATTTGTAGTACTATTGTGTCCCATTATTGCAAGTTATTATCTGTCAAAGTTGTTGTTCTGCCATCGGTCTTTGTGGAAGCTTCCTCTCTTGATTTGTTCTACAATGACTACTGCTGCCTCTTCTTCATCTTCAGTAACAGCAGTTGTCTCTGAACAATAGTTTATACATGTGAAAACGGGTTTGCCCAATCCCTCTTGGACTGCATTACGAGGAATTAAACCTGAGTGTGTTTTTCCGTTCACACGCCACTCACTTTTTCGTATCGACGTCGTTGTGTGATATTTTTTTTTTACTTCTGTATGAAATAACGACCAATTAACGTCCAATTAACGCACAAAAGGGCACATTTCAATAGCACATTAACTATTTAAAAACCTAACATTCAATATTTAAATACCGTATGCATTACAGTAATTGACACTAATTAAAATATATTGATAGTAGCTTAAAGAAATAACTAACGTTATTAATTTCATTTTAGGTTCAAAAGTCGTAATTTAGGGGAGCCGATATAGTGTTCGTAAGACTACACCGTGAATCGATATTAGCATCAAAGACTCTAATTGCGGCACCCCGTTTTTTACCCAAATTATCAAATAAATTTAATAAAAACCCATGAAAAAACCCTTTAGAGTAAATGAGTTCTTTCAAAACCTCCAAATTCTCAAATAGCGTTAATATCGTTATTTGTTTCATAACGCTATCTTTTTGTAAACGCTTATAACGATTCACGGTGTAGCAGCGATTCACGCTCTATCAACACTTTGTCGCCGATGGAAATTTAGGGTGACCGTCCATTCCTGCAAACTAATCAATCAATTATCACCAGCCGTTACAGTTTTAATTCGT
Organism: Zygnema cylindricum; assembly: GCA_037447655.1. Taxonomy (NCBI): domain Eukaryota; kingdom Viridiplantae; phylum Streptophyta; class Zygnematophyceae; order Zygnematales; family Zygnemataceae; genus Zygnema; species Zygnema cylindricum. The sequence continues at coordinate 53,409 of JBBHKE010001703.1, forward strand.
CCGTGGTATTTTGTGTCATCACTGGGGAAAAGCACGAAATACACCGTCGCTGCCGAGTCTCCCCTTTACTTTGTCCTTCAGGATGATACTATATTAACGATATAGTCGGGGACTGTACTGTAGGTTACTGAATCTCGTAAATGATCATACCGTGTACCCTTGAAGATACTCCAAGGGGTCCTGGAGATATTCACCGCCGGATGTTTTTTAAGCATCCCCAATGCTTTTGCAGTTTTGCTCCATCCTTAGAAACGCTCCACGTGGAGCAGATTATATGTGCCACGAAGCTCACCAAACGAGCCCCTTACAAAGCATAAACGTCTAAACGAACTTGAGAACTGACAGGGTGGATGCAAATTCAACCAGAATCTCAAGCAAATCTACCAAATTCCTTGCATCGTCAACTCTCACTATGCCTGCCTGCCGTTGGTTATAATGATTTCAACGTTTCACGTCTTTTCAATTTTTGTTTGTAGGTTAATTTTCGGATTGTACATTGAAACCTTACGATATTTTAAAAGTTCAAATTTCTCACAAATATTCTGTAGAGATCTTGTACGCTTTCCCACAAATTTCGAATGCTTTAAGTGGCAAACCAGAATCGTTAGAATATACTACAATCTCGTTCCATGCCACGTCCAAAAAAAAAGATATGAGTACACTACACCGTGAACTGCTATTTGTGATGATAACACTAAATCATATTGAAATCACTAGATTTATGGAGTATTTTCAAGGTCTGAATAGCTTAATAGAAAAAAGAAAAGAAAAGCGCAGGCACTTTGCCTCCACCTCTTTCCTCTATCCCCTATACTTGTTATAGTCACTCAAGGAGAGAGACAATGGTGGAGCCATGGCTGCCTCAGCTCTATAGGCAGGACTAAAGAGTGACATAAGTCACTCTCAGCGTAGCCGTCAGCTAAACTACTCTTTCGTAGGAGTTTGTTAAAGTACATAGGGTGTGATAATTACTTAAATTGTATTATGATCTTTCATCCGATTAACGGACATATGAATGAAGGGTCATAGAACTAGTTAATATTTAGTGCGAATGTTATCCCGCACGAAACAAATGAATCGGACATTTGTTTCGACGGCTAACATTTAATGTCGGTTTTTATCCAACGGCACATATCGCCGCCGAGATCCCGAAATGGTAACTTTGGCGTTTTTGGATGTGGCATGACCTGGCGCCACGTAGAGAGATAATATTTGGTCGCGAGAATTCTAGTGAACACATGGACGAGTACCATGTGGACACGCGTTCACTCAATGGCCTTGTCGTACAGGGGCCGTATAGAAAGGACGTCGACCGTAGTACCTTTCAATACTTTACTCCATTTGATAAGATCGTACTGTAGTAGATAGGGGTTATGAGAGGGAAGTAGGACTTATAATTTTTTAGACAGTCACCTCTCTTTTTGAGAGTTTATATGAATTGGCATCTTTGTCACCTTATAACTTAACGGCTGGTTAGCCATTCTCAGTGATTCTTTTTGCTACATCTCAAGGGATTCTAAACTATACATGGGTGCAGTCAGATTGTCAATTAGTCTACTTGGGCAGCAGTGGTTGTGGCTGAAAGTTGTTTAGTTAAAAACTACCAAGAGGCTTCGTGACTTCTGTAGTCCAATGCAGGACACAGAATTGCAGGTTATGTGCCCACCCTCTAGGGTATCCACCTTCAATGGATCTGGGTTCATCTATTAGGAAGCCATGATGACAAAGGCTTTGTGCAAAAAACGATACTGGGGTATTGTCAGTGGACAAGTGTAACGTCCACCTCAGGGAACTCCACCAGGGTTTGGTAGAATAATGTAATCTGCAGCAGCATCTGCTGCGGCAGAGGAGGCAGATGATGGGGACAGCAGTGTGTTCGAAAAGGGGAAAGAGAGCGAGACGCCTCTTCCTCCTATTACTCCTATTACCACGGCACCCGAAGCACCGGCCGTGAAGAACGCGAAGAACGATACCCAAACGTGGGAAGACAATAACATGGCTGCCAAAAACTTCATTCGAAGACACCTCACTTAGGTTTGGCGACCCCCCATCTTCACATTTACAAGGCCAAGGAGTTGTGGGTGACTTTGGTCGAAATCTATAGAATTGGTATTATTCAGGAGCTCCAGTTGGCCGAACAAAAGTTAGGGAATTATATTTACAAAGGGGGAAAGACTTTAAACTATTGTAATGATCTCTCTTGTTTGTATATGGAGATGGAGAGAGCCGGGTGGATATGTAAAATAAAGATGAAAGTTAACACTCTCATCATGAAGTTACTCCGGTATATGCCCGCGTTAATGGAAGTGCAATCCTATTACGCGAACATAGATTTAGGGGGAAATGTTCCGTTGAGCTTAAGCGCAAACCGCTCAGCAGCGAGACCCAGTTCGAAATCCCACCTCGTCGTTCATGCCATTGCAACCGGAGCTGAGTTTCTGAAACCGTGGAGTTCGAAGTGCACCGTACGGCGAGAGATCGATACGAGTCCTTGAGGGGATGGGGAGCTTCCGGACGGTTCGGAGGAGAAGGAGATCCCAAAACGCGGTCATCTCGGCCAATTCACCTGGTTTAACTGTGCATCCGCGTCGTATGCACCCTTTAATAAGCTAAGAAAGATCCCTAGTGTAGAGATAGAGTATAAGGATGGGAGAGTGGTTACTACAGATCTAGTGAGGTAAGTAGACCTGAAAGTCTTAGTAGAGGGTAAGACTTCTATACTCACCTTCTCAAATGTACTCTACATTCCTCAGGTAAATAAAAATCTTGTCTCTACGTCTATGTTAGATAACAAAGAGTTTGATACCTTCACTAGAAGAGGAGTGTTTACAGCTGAGTATGTGGATGAAGTCAACTTCACGGCATATAAAGGTAGCCAAGGAATGTTTAGGCTTAGCCTGAGTTATGAAAAAAAAAAATGCTTGCTAAGTTGATAATTTGGCATAAGTAGTTGGGGCATGTGCATTTTGATAGTTTGAGGGAAATGAAGAAGCTTGGTGTAGTAGAAGGCATTCTGTTTGGGGATAATGAAATGGTGGATGATTATACTGGCTGTGCTCAAGGTAAGGCTCACAGACTTCTTTTTCCCATAGCCGCCACATATAGGGGTGAGAAAGTACTAGATTTGGTCCACACATACATATATATAGGGACCTGCAAAAGTACCTTTGATCAGAGGGAAGAGGTTTATGTTAACAATAACCGATGACTGGTCTAGATACTCTAGAGTCTAGTTCCTAAAAACAAAGTCTGAAACACCAACTTACTTCAAAGAATATAAAGCCAGGAGTGAGAAGTTACATGGAACCCCCATTAAGAGAATAAGAAGTGATAATGGGGGAGAATATACCTCTAACCAATTTGAGGAATACTTGAGGGATGAGGGAGTTCAACACCAAAAAATGGTACCATATAAATCGGAAAAAATAGGGTAGCTGAGAGGTTGAGCCGACACTAGGAGATAGTGTATGTAGTATGTTGGCCGACAAGAAAATAGGAAAGAGATTTTGGGCAGAAGCCATGAACTGTGCCAACTACATTAAAAATAAAGTCCTAACCTCAGTCGTAAAAGGAATGATACCTTATGAAAGATGGGTTGGAAGGAAACCAGATATCTCTCACCTTAAAGTATTCGGTAGCCAAGTTTACAGTCTTGACACGGATAGGAAAAACTGGAAACTACATGCAAAGGGAAAACCTAGATACTTTGTAGGATATGATGAGGATGTCAAGGGATATAGATTTTATGACTTAGCAAAGAAAGATATCATTCTGTTCAAACACCTAGTTGTCATGGATGAAGAGAAGTCATTTGACCCCTTCAAATATACGAAGAAGAAAAGAATCATGATTTGAGTCCGAAAGTGAGGAGAACTCGGTCTTTTCCGAAAAGGATATGAGTGAAACATTGATTGTAGATTTAGGGGAGATCCAAGATACAGGAGATCCATTGGAAACCTCATATATTCCTATGTATTTCCAAAAGACACAAGAGGAGAAACCGGAACCGGGTTTGATAGAAAGGGGAGCCGATGAGATAGTAAGGAGAAATCCAAGACTTCCTTCCATTCCAGCTTTGGAGTTTGAGGGAGGGAGAATGAGCAGCAAAAGGATACAAGAGAAACATGCCGCTCATAAGGTAACTAAGCTATCGCACCCAGATGAGCCTCAGTCATACTCGTGTTGTTTTGGAAACCTTGAGTCCTCTTTGTATCTTGTTACTATACTGCCATGCTGCGCTAAGTTTGACATCGTAGCTAGAAACCTTGAGCACTCTACACTTGTTGTTGTGTTGCTATAATGCGTTGATCTGACATCGCAGCTGCGCTTCTCTAATATCACAGCTGCGCTGACACATTATAGCAGTCATAGCAGTTACAGCAGAGTCATAGCAGCTATAGCAGTCTGCGAAAGAAAAGTGTTCCGAACATTAGTCAGTTTGTAAGAAGGTAAATTGACGAGGACATGATTTAGTGAGTATGCAACTCCAAAGGGAGTACACAAATTCGGTGCACTTCAGGCACACGTGTCGGTCCGTGAGGAAGTCGAGATTGATTGTTCCAAAAGAAGAAGTACAGTTTCATTTGAGGACCGAAGTTACACGTGGAGGTTCATCGTCGGTGATGAAAGAACACGTGGTAGGCGGACGGAGTCCGCCGTCATTTTTGGAAAGATAAATATTGACTGTACCGTCAGTTCAGCGACGAACTTTGACCGCGTACTATTTCATTTTTAGCTGCTATCTGATAGGTTTAAATTTATGTGTACATTTGACGGTGGGATTTTGTTGATGAAGAGTAGTGTACTGACTAACCACAGTAGTTATAGTACGGCGTGATCAGCTGTCGGCTCAATTGTATATATAGAACTTAGATTATTTTAGGAAAGTAAAGGATTCATTGTATGTAAAACTGCGGAGCAATTTTTGAGTGTTTTGAATTATAATCATCATTGTGATATTTTGGCAAAACCTTGTGAAACATTGCATGTGGCCTCTTTGGTGTATATTCTATTATGTGGCAAATTTGCACACCAAGGGTGTATCTGGTTTGCTTAGAGCTTCATTGTGAAATTGGTCTTTTGTGGGATAACGTGAGAGTTTCCCCTTAACATAATTGATTGTCATGGCAACATCGGATGCTTCTTCATCTTCTTCAGTGACACCAGCTACCTCAAATCAACAACTCGGAGGTAGTAAACAGTCTGGAGAAAGACACATGGATTAGAGCCATAAATGATAAGATGGCCTCCATCATAGAAGTAAATACTTGGGAACTAGCGGAATGTCCTCCGAATAGAAAAACCAATTGGGTGTAAATGGGTATTTAAACTAAAACTAAACCCAGATAATACAATTGAAAGATATAAAGCTCGGTTGGTAGCAAAAGGGTTCACCCAAAAGGAGGGAATTGACTATGAAGAGACTTTTGCTCCAGTTGTTCGGTTCCCATCAGTAAGGATTCTCCTCAGTCTAGCGGCAGCGGAAGACATGGAAATACACCAGATCAATATTAAGACCGCCTTTCTCAATGGTGAATTACAGGAAGAAATATTCATGCGGCAACCAAAGGTGTACGTGGAGGAAAGAGAAGAGAGCAAAGTCTGCATGCTTATAAAGTCCTTATATCGACTGAAGCAAGCTCCTTGACAGTGCAATCAGAAACTAGATGAGTTTCTCACCAGTCTGGGATATATCCGGATCAGCTCTGACCATTCTATCTATATGTTTGAAGATGAGAATAATGTGATTTTTATTGCAATTTATGTTTTTGATTTGCTGGTGTTAAGTAAGTATTTGGAAAAGATCAATAAGTTAAAGAAAGATCTTAGAAGCGGATTTGACATGAAGAATTAAGGCGAGGCAAGAAATTTTTTGGGAACTCAAATGGAGAGAGATAGGGAGAAAAGGATCATTCGACTTACTCAGAAAGAAGCAATAGGTAATATGTTTCAGAAATTCCAGATGGAAAAGGCAAACAGTTGTTCAACTCCCATGGACTTGAAAAAAGTAAGTGATGGAAATGTAGAAGGAGGATTGATTATCTTAGATGATCAAATTAGTCCAGAAGAGAGAGAGTTTATGAAGTCTATCCCCTACAGGCAAGTTGTAGGAAGTCTAATATACTTAATGAACTGTACCAGGTCAGATATAGCAGCAGCAGGTGCAGTACTCAGTAGGAGTCTTAATGATCCTAGGAGGAGAGACTGGGAGGCAGCCAAGAGACTCATGAGATATCTGGTGGGAACAAGAGAGTTATGGTTGCGTTTGCGAGGGAAACACAATGATATCACTACTTGGAGTGATGCCAGTTATTGGGATGCACCTTTGAGAAGATGTACTTTTGGGTATGTGATGTATGTGGGGGAAGGTGCTTGCAGTTGGAGAAGCAAGCAACAAAAGGTGGTTGCTCGATCTACCTTGGAGGCTGAGTATATGGCCTCTTGTTCTACTGTGAAAGAGTTGATGTGGGTCAAGTCTTTGTTGTAAAAACAGGGGTATATGAAGGAGGGATTGCATGAAGTCTTTTGTGATAATCAGGGTGCTATTGCAATTGTAGCCAATCCAAAACATCATATCAAAGCTAAGCATATGAACATAAGGTTGAGCTTTGTGAGGGAAAAAGTTGAAAATAAAATTTTGAATCTTATCTATAGTTTTGATGAAGAAATGGTGGTTGACAAGATGACCAAACCTGTGCCCTCTCCCAAGTTAGAATATTGTAGGGAAAAATGTGGATTGAAGGAGAAGTTAAAGTTAGACTACAAAATAAGGGGAGTGTTGAAATCACTAGATTTATGGAGTATTTTCTAGGTCTGAATAGCTTAATAGAAATAGAAAAGCGCAAACAGTCTGCCTCCACCTCTTTCCTCTATCCCCCATACTCATTGTAGTCACTGAACGATAAAGAGAGTGGTGGAGCCATGGCTGCCTCAGCTCCGTAGGCAGGACTAAAGAGTGACATAAGTCACTCTCAACAAAAAGGTTGAGTCCAGCAAGACTCAAACCTCCGACGGGCAGAGCGCGGCAGAGCCGTTAGCTCTAACCAGTCTGTCGTAGGAGTTCGTTAAAGTACATAGGGTGTGATAATTACTTAAACTGTATTATGTTCTTTCATCCGATTAACGGACATATGAATGAAGGGAAATAGAACAAGTTAATTTTTAGTGCGAACGTGATCCTGCACAAAACAAATGAATCAGACATTTGTTTCAAAAGCTAACTTTTAATGTCGATTTTTATCCAACGGCACGTATCGCCGCCAAGATCTCGGAATGGTCACTTTGGCGTTTTTGGACGTGGCATGACCTAGTGCCGCATGGAGGGATAATATTTGGTCGCTAGAATTTTGGAGAATATATAGACGAGTACCATGTGGACACGCGTCCACTCAATGGCCTTGTCGTACACAGGTCGTATAGAAATGACGTCGGCGGTAGTACCTTTCCAAACACTACAATTATTTGATTTTATCGTACTGCAGTAGATAAGGGTTATGAGAGGGAGGTAGGACTTAGAATTTTGTAGACAGTCACCTCTCTTTTTGAAAGTTTATATAAATTGGCATCTTTGTCACCTCATAACTTATCGGTTGGTTTGCCGTTTTCAGTGATTCTTTTTGCTACAGACTCATGGGTGTCCAAACTACACACGGGTGCTACCAGGTTGTCGATTTGTCTACTTGGGCAGCATTGGTTGTGGCTGAAAAGGGGTTAGTTAAAAACTACCTAGAGGCTTCCCAAATTTTGTAGTCCATTGGAGGACACAGAATTGCAAATCGTCGCCTTTAAATAATGAAAATCCATACCTTAAACAGAATTAACACTTAGAATATTTCCTTCAGGAAGATATATACTCTTTTTCATTAGGATGAAGTTGCATCGGCTGAAAAGTGAGGTTGTTCACAGAATCCGGGTTTTAAAGTACTACGTCGTACCTCTTCTTTTGTTTTTATCCGGGCAAGGGGGAGAGGGAAGGGGAGAGGGAGGGGGGGGAGGGAAGAGGTGTAGAGGGAGGGGAGGGAGGAGTAGGGAGGGGGACGGGGAGAGGAGAGACAAGGAGAGTGGGGAGGGAGCAGGGAGAGGGGAAAGCAGGGAGGGAGAGGAGAGGGAGAGAGAGAGAGAAAGGGAGAGAAGAAGAGAAGGATGAGAGAAAAGAGGGAGAGAAAGAGGAAGAGGGAAAGAGGGGAAGTTAACGGCGAAGATGAGAGGGGAGGGGAACCTAGAGGGAGAGGAGGATGATGATGATGAAGATGATGACATGACATTTTTACGCAAAATACATTATGATTATTGCGACAATGATCGCTCATATATGATGATGATTTTTTGACCCATACGACAATGTTATGATGCGTATGATAGGTTTGCGGCGATATTATTTGATATGTGATAAACAACATATTATTATTAAAACGACGATGCGATTGGATAACAGAGATCCATTATTCCAAAGTGCGATATTATGAAACATAGATCATGATGAAACATACGGACATGATGACATGTTGACACGCGATATGATGGGAGACAAGATGATAAAGGAGATGAAGAGCAGGATAAAGGAGGGAGATGGAGAGGGAGGTGTGATGTGATGTTGGAAAGGCCTTTAGTCCTCTCTATATCTCGTGTGTGAGAAATAGATTCCAGACTTAGGTGGTTTGTTTGCAGGCTCATTTGTCGTATAAAAGTTTTGAGTGTGGTATGTAAGTCCGAAAGGATTACACGGGCTAAATGCACTCTAAGCACACGTGTCGGTCTGTGGGGAAGTCAAGATTGTGTGTTCCGGATGATGGAAAGTACTATTTTGTTTGGGGATCGGGTTTACACGTGGAGGTTTACATTTGGTGATGAAAGAATGCGCAAAAGGCAAACGGAGTTCGCCGTCATTTTTGGAAGAATAATATTCATTGCGCTGTCATTTCAGCGGGCGAACTTTGACCGCGTACTATTTTATTTTTGGCGGCTCTTAGTTTTAGGTTTGTTTTAATTTTTTGTGTTCGATTGACGGCGGGATTCTGGTTTGATAAGGTTTAGTGTGTCGGTCGTCCAACGCTGTAGATTAGCTACAGGTTCACTTGTATATATAGGACTTAAAATATTTTGGAGTTAGGAATTCCTTGTATGAAAAAACTACAAAAGCATTTTTTTGGGTTTTTTTTAAATTGTAACATCGTTGTGATCTTTGGGCATGCAATCATGTGTCCCCCAGTAGACTACAGAATTCAAGAATCCTCTAGGTAGTTTTTGACTAACCCCTTTTCAACTAGAATCACTACTACCAAAGCAGGCAAACTGACAACCTGACTGCATCCCTATGTAGTGTAGACTTCCGTGAGTCCGCATCAAAAAAAAATACTAAAAACGTCCAACCACGCGATAAGTTATGAAGGTGCAAAGATGCCAATATGTATACAAGCTTGTTGGGAGAGAGGCGGCTACCTCCTCAATCCTCTAAGTCCTAAACCCCTCTCACAACCCCTATCTATTGATGTACGACCCAATTAGAAGATTGTTCAAAAAGGTACCATGGCCGATGTCATTTCTGTACGGCCTGTGTACGACAACGCCATGGAGTGGACGTCTGTCTCCTCCGGATTTGTCCTCATGCTCTCCGAGATTCCCGCTTCCCAATCCTATCTTGCCATGCGGCGCCTTATCATGTCACGTTCGGAATCTGCCAAAGCAGTCATTACGGGATCATGGCAATGATATGTGCCATTGGATCTAAGCCGACTTTTAATACTAGCCGTTGAAAATAAATGTCCGATACATTTGTTTTGTGCGCACTATATTCCAACTAGTCTTTATGTCCTATCACTGTAATTTTGATAATCGGATTAATGTTCGTGAGACATGTTTAAATAGTTATCACACCCTACATATCTTAGCACAGTTTTTAGACTATAGGAAAACGCTAACGACTACTATACCAAAAACAGATTTTGTACAAAATGTTTTTGTGTGCAAAAATGACTAACTCCTACAAATAAACACGAGCTCACTACTGACTGTACAGAGGCATACCAACCGTACGTAATCTATCAACTACCTCTATTAATTTGAGTATACCTAAATACTTCGTGATATGTCAGAATGAATAGATCTACACTAATAATTAATACACATAGGACAAAACATTGTTGTAAATATTTACAAACCTCACGAATTTCGTCATCAGTTAAATGGAATATTTCGCATATTACATGTTTGTATACCAATCATACCCTATATCCGTAATGCTTTATCAAGACCTACTGGATAAGGTGAACGAATATACTGTATGGTGGTCAACTTGTAGGACCTAGGATCAAATCTTAGTCTGACCACCAATCTTTTGCAAGGGGCCGCCTCTCCTGCTCCTTAAGCATGTCTCCTTGTCTGACTAAGGCAGCCATGGCTATCTGCCAGTCCTCATTGACTACGACAAGTATAAGGACTGTAGTAAGACCATAGACAAACAAAGAGATAGAGGATAAAATACCTTATTCAACACTCCTTTTATTTTTTAATCTATCTTTGGCTTCAATCCACACTTCTTTCTACAAAGTACCAATTTGGAAGAAAGGACCGGTTTAGTCACCATGTCTGCTACCATCTCCCCATTAGGTCTATATTCCAAAAGAATTATTTTATTCTCAACCTTCTCTTTAACAAAGCTCAATGTGATATCTATATGCTTTGATTTAAAGTGATGCTTTGGGTTTGCTACAATTGCAATTGCAGCTTGAATATCACAAAATATTTTTGGCACTCCATTGTTTATATAGCCAAGTTCTTGCAACAATGATTTCACCCACATTAACTCTTTCAGAGCCGAAGAATAGGTCATGTACTCAACCTCCATGGTGGACTGAGCAATAACTTTTTGTTGCTTGGTGCTCTAATAGCAAGCCCCATTCACAACATACAACACATATCCAGATGTTCACCTCTTTATTGGAGCATCTCCATAACTCGCATCACTTTAAATAGTGATGTCATTGTTATCCCTCCCCAAATGCAAACATATTTCTCTCGTGCCTATCAAGTACCTCATGACTTTCTTGGTTGCTTCCCAATCTTTCTTTTTAGGATCATTCAGACTCCTACTTAGTAATCCTACAATTGGTGCTATATGAAGATGAGTACAGTTCATAAAATAGGTCAAACTGCCAACAACTTGTCTTTACCGAATATTCTGCATAAACTCTCTTTCCTCTGGTCCTAACTCGTCATCCTAGACCACAACTCCCCCTTTAGAACTCCACTCATTTTCGTTATTTAAATCCATTAGAATTGTACAAATATTTGTTTTTTTCGTTTGAAATTTCTAAAGCATGTTTCTAATTGCCTCTTTTTTTGAGTTATCCTAGTTGTTTTCTTCTCTCTATCCCTCTCCATTTGACTTCTCAAAATATATTTTGCTTCACCCAAGTCCTTTATTTCATATTTACTCCTTAGATCCTTTTTAATTCTTTAATTTTCTCCATTTATTTACTCGAAACAAGCAAATCATCAACATATATGGCAATGAAAATATACCTTCAAATAGATAGATGGAGTGATCCGAGGATTCGATGTATCTTAAACTTATCAAAACTTGTCCCGCTTCTTGTTCCATTGGCTGGAGCATGCTTTTAGAGCATAAATGGACTTTATCAATCTGCACAATTTACTTTTTTCTCTTTTCTCCACATACCCTTCCGGCTGCTGCATGAAGATCTCTTCTTCTAATTCCTTCTGTAAAAAGGCATTTTTGATGTCCATTTGGTGCACTTCTATGTCTTCCGGTGCCGCCTGAGGAAATCTAACATCCGGAGCGAAGGTCTCTCTATAATCTATCCCTTCTTTCTGTATGGACCCACTAATTTGGCATTGTACCGCTTTATAATGTTATTTTGGTTCAGTTTCAACTTAAACACCCACTTGCATCCAATCACCTTTCGGTGCGAGGACATTCCTCTAGCTCTCATATGTTTGCTTCCATAATGGAAGCCATCTCATCATTGATGGTTGTCATCCATCTACTCCATTCCGGACTATTAATTGCTTCCGAATATATTTGGGGTTTACTAAAATGTGACAACTTAGATACCTTGTTATTCTCTTGTCTTTCTTAAAGTCTCTTAGTGCTTCTCCTCCCTCTTTCAAAATCAAAGCCAAAATGGAGGGTAATCTCAGATTTCTCTGAGTGACTTCATCTTCTCCCCTAACTGTTGAGTCCATCTTTGGTTGTTCATCATCATCTTCTCCCCTAACTGTTGAGTCCATCTTCGGTTGTTCATAATCCATTTTTAGTCTTTCCTTGTTCTTTTCCTCTGTTTGAACTAGAAACTATGGGTCTAAGGTAGAGTCATTCTCAGTCATATTCTCCTCTTCATCTGCAAAGTTTGGTTGAACCGAAGTACAGTTAAAAGAATCAAAATTTAACTCACTTTCGGAATGAGATCTAATTCTGACCGGCTAGTGTATTTAAAGGGATTTGCTGATTTTCCTTCATCCATAACTATCAAGTGATTTGCAACTCTAAGACCTCCATAGGTCCTCAAAGTGGGCAGCTCACACAATCCCAAAACCCTTGACCCTTTGCGTTCCAGCAAGAATAGCTATCACATTATTGACAAAACTCTTACCAACTTCACCCTGTAGAATACAAGACTCTTTTAACTTGATAGCAAAAAGAATGGCTTAATTTGCTCCCCTGAGCAATAAGTTATGAATGGCCAAAGATGGCCTATAAATACAGATGCCCTTAAAGAGAGAGGCGGATACTTCTCAACTGTCTAACCGGATTACTCTATATACGGCCAGTGTACGGCATGGCCATACCGGTTACGCCTGTCACATCCAGAATTGTTGTGATGCTTCTCGTAGATTCCGCAAGTTAAAGAGATGCTGCTACGTGTCATCCTGTATGACGGTGATCGCAAAATGCCAAAACGACCATTCTGCAATGTCGGCTCGCACCATGGCCGTCTGATCCGAAATCGGCTTTTAATACAAGCTGTCAAAACAAATGTCCGTATCATTTTTTATGTCCGGTACATTAAGTACAACTGATTTTTTGCTCTGAAAAGCGTTCATCTACTAAAATGGAATTTCCTACATGTACTTGATTAAGTAATTATCACACCCTATGTATCTCAACATTGGTCCTAGACTAAAGGAAAAAACTAACAACTAATTTGACGGGCAGCAGGTACCAGAATCAAATCTTGGGTTCGTCAAACCTTTTTGGTAACTCTACCAAAATCTGCCTTCCTGCCTCTTTGGACAACCTAGGCAGCCAAGGCTCTAACTCCCTCTCCAGTATTTTGTGATTGCGACAAGTGTTTTGTGATTGCTACAAGTGTGGGGTCTTCAGAGAGGAGTCAGAGGCAGGTTGTCATTGATAACTTTCTGCCTTTTATTTTACAGTCTTCAGACCTAGAAAATACTAAAAGAAATATCATTTCATTCTACACTCCCTTAATGTTCTAGTCACCTTTTAATTTGCGTTCACACTTCTCCCAACAAAAAATTAATGTAGGAGAGAGGACATGTTTAGTCATCATATCTACTACTATTTCACTATCCGGTATGTATTCAAATTATATTGTTTTCTACCTTCTCCTTAACAAAGCTATGTCTAATGTCCATGTGTTTGGCTTTAAAGTGATGTTGAGGATCGGCAGCAATTGCAATGGTTGGCTGATTATCACAAAATATTTTCTCCACCCCACTCTTAAGATTGTTGTTTTTGAAAAGTAAGTTTCGTGCGTGCGTGTCGTTTTGTGCGTACACAATATTTCGTACTCGACTCTAATGCTATCTTGATTTACTGTGGAGGCTCGAATAAATTTGCAAATTGGGGGAGTAATGGTACCAATTGTATTCGAATGTACGATATTGGACTTCAAGTGACGCGAAGAAACAGAGGTGAAAGTACGGTTCGAATAAAGGGAAAAGGATAGTGGATCGCAAAGCGATCCGATGTTAAATAATCGACGAGGTTGGAATTGTACATCGCACGTACGAAACGTAATGCGACCAACGACATTTGATGAATTTGACGCCGTCGGAGCTACAGACGGCGGCGCCGTCAGTTTGGTCATTCAAGTGAGGGAGGCGAAATTGGATCCATCACATGATATTTAATTTGGACGGCCCAGATTTGTTTGACAAAATTCGTAAGGTTTGTAAATATTTACAACAATATTTTGTCCTATGTGTATTAATTATTAGTGTAGATCTATTCATTCTGTCGTATCACGAAATATTCGGGTATACTCAAATTAATAGAGGTAGTTGATAGATTACTTACGGCTGGTATGTCTTCGTACAGTCAGTAGTGAGCTTTAGTGTATATATGTAGGACTTAGCCATTTTTGCACTTAAAAACGTTTTGTACCAAATCTATTTTTGGTCATTTTTGGCAGTTTCATCTGAAAATTGCTCTCAGACATATTGGCATAAAAACTAAACTTTTGAATGCGAGTTCTTTCTTGTAATAGTAATATTGTGACAAATTTTCAGACCTAGTGTGTTTCCGATTTGCTTGGGGCTTCATTGTGAAGTTGGTCAGATTTATCAAAGTTCTGGCAACTTAGAAAGTATCTTTTCATTTAGTTTCAGCCAATTTTCTATATTCTATGGAATTCTGAGTGAATTCAAAGTATGGTGCTTTTGGGGTAGTTTGTGGTGCTTCCGAGGGTAAATCCATGGCTGTAATGGCTATGGACAACAAATTCTTTGACAACGTTTTACTCAGGCTACCCCAAAACATGATTCATAGCAGCACTCACATCAAAGTTTTGAAGGTCTCTTGTGGTGGTACCACAACAAACTCTCTCCATATTTTTTGTTCGGGGTGGAAGAAAGATGCAATTATGATGCTTTTATCTGTCTTACAACATCTCACTTTCCCTTTCATCCCTCCAATGAACAAGTTATAATGATTCATGTACCACACTATAGAAAGCGATTGCCTACGGTCATTCTCTCTTAGATGACTTTCGTGTTGATAGAATTCGCCATCATTTTTACTTTATCTGAACCCCAAAAAGACCTCCCCACCACTTCTTTCACCGCTTTCAACAATTCAATCGCCACGTGCTTTTTCTCATTACTAAATTCGGATATATCAACGTCGTTTAGGAGTAATCCATTTTGTTACATCTACGACGCTACCTTGCAAACCTCTTTCTTTAGCTCTCTCGCCTTTCTTTCCATCCCAACTCTTGAACACATTTCATATGCATCCTGTTTTCTTGCGTCCAGGTGCAGGGCTTCAATCACCGCGTAGATAAAATAATCATCATCTCTTGGAGGACTTACACACACGTCTTCCAACCCGCAACAACCATAAGAGCGTGGTCTTTCACATTGTTTACAAATTTCATCTGTCCAACATGTAAATTTGGTAATTTCCATGACAAGTTTTGTAGGGTTAGTATTCCTTACACGACGTTTCTAACGGAAAGTAAGTTCGATGTTGCCACGCTGGTTTGATCCACAATCCTTTGCGCCATGCCGTTCTCTTTTATTGTAGCTTTTAACGTCCAAAGTTTTCTTTCGTACCTCTTTCTCCCTGTTTTAACCCTTGTCAAGCGCGTATGCATCTTCGGCACATTTGCACCCCTAGGAGTTCCGGGGATTCATTCCACTTTGTACGAACTCTAGCGTACGGAGAAGGAAGAGGACAATCTTCCGGATCAGATCTTTATATTTTTACCCTGGAACACTACACAATATAGTTCACCTTAAACGGAGGTCGAACTGAGGAGTTAGTCCGGTGCAAAGTGTCTGCTCCATTATATTGTGTGTTCTATGTAGCTCTAGTAGAGCGATACATTAGAGAACGACACGTAACCTTTGGGATTATCCCGTAGATCTTACTGTTAGCTGTCAGTATGATGTTAGTTCAGGCCCAACAACCGGGCAAAGCATTTATGACGTTGGGACAAAGTTAGGCGGTTTCACGTCAAGTCAGAACTTTGTTTCCATTTTGTGTATTATAGGAGGACCCTCGGCCGCTAATCCAGCCGGGACCAGTCGTCTAATTTTTAGCCTTGAGTGTAATACAGTCTGTTTTGTCTTATGTCAGTACGATAACAATTGCTGGTCGTTGATTGGCTTATCACATTGCTTTGACTTTGGAACTTGCAGTAGGACAAACTCTGGTTACATAAGGCACTTGGGGCCGAAGGAGACAGGTTGCTTTTCAGTACTGTCTCCTGAGAAAACCCCCAGAGAAGTAAATCAATCTTTCTGTTGGAGAACGGTTGCATTGTGTCGTTGACTCTATTGCCATCTTTGTTTTGGATTGTCTTTTGTGGAGACCGTAGCACGGGTGGGTAGTTGGCACTATCTTCTCTTTGGGCGGTTTGGACTTTCGCTGTTTGAAACTAGGAAGAGTCTTGTCGGATCCGTGCGGTGGAACCGGGAGGGGTGAGGGAGACTCATACCTGTTTTCGGGGCCATTGGGAGAGGTTTTCCTCTGCTGAGTTTGGTCATCGTTGCACTCCGGGGTATGTGAATTCGCTTCACCATTATCATTCATTTCTATCTTTAATTCCTTTCTCTGGGGCAAGGTGATATTGTTTAATCTGAAAAGCCGATATTTGTTATTTCTTAAAGTCTCTTAGTGCTTCTCCTCCCTCTTTCAAAATCAAAGCCAAAATGGAGGGTAATCTCAGATTTCTCTGAGTGACTTCATCTTCTCCCCTAACTGTTGAGTCCATCTTTGGTTGTTCATCATCATCTTCTCCCCTAACTGTTGAGTCCATCTTCGGTTGTTCATAATCCATTTTTAGTCTTTCCTTGTTCTTTTCCTCTGTTTGAACTAGAAACTATGGGTCTAAGGTAGAGTCATTCTCAGTCATATTCTCCTCTTCATCTGCAAAGTTTGGTTGAACCGAAGTACAGTTAAAAGAATCAAAATTTAACTCACTTTCGGAATGAGATCTAATTCTGACCGGCTAGTGTATTTAAAGGGATTTGCTGATTTTCCTTCATCCATAACTATCAAGTGATTTGCAACTCTAAGACCTCCATAGGTCCTCAAAGTGGGCAGCTCACACAATCCCCTAAGAAAACCTTGACCCCTTTGCGTTCCAGCAAGAATAGCTATCACATTCGCTGACAAAAACTCTTACCAACTTCACCCTTGTGAATACAAGACTCTTTTAACTTGATAGCAAAAAGAATGGCTTAATTTGCTCCCCTGAGCAATAAGTTATGAATGGCCAAAGATGGCCTATAAATACAGATGCCCTTAAAGAGAGAGGCGGATACTTCTCAACTGTCTAACCGGATTACTCTATATACGGCCAGTGTACGGCATGGCCATACCGGTTACGCCTGTCACATCCAGAATTGTTGTGATGCTTCTCGTAGATTCCGCAAGTTAAAGAGATGCTGCTACGTGTCATCCTGTATGACGGTGATCGCAAAATGCCAAAACGACCATTCTGCAATGTCGGCTCGCACCATGGCCGTCTGATCCGAAATCGGCTTTTAATACAAGCTGTCAAAACAAATGTCCGTATCATTTTTTATGTCCGGTACATTAAGTACAACTGATTTTTTGCTCTGAAAAGCGTTCATCTACTAAAATGGAATTTCCTACATGTACTTGATTAAGTAATTATCACACCCTATGTATCTCAACATTGGTCCTAGACTAAAGGAAAAAACTAACAACTAATTTGACGGGCAGCAGGTACCAGAATCAAATCTTGGGTTCGTCAAACCTTTTTGGTAACTCTACCAAAATCTGCCTTCCTGCCTCTTTGGACAACCTAGGCAGCCAAGGCTCTAACTCCCTCTCCAGTATTTTGTGATTGCGACAAGTGTTTTGTGATTGCTACAAGTGTGGGGTCTTCAGAGAGGAGTCAGAGGCAGGTTGTCATTGATAACTTTCTGCCTTTTATTTTACAGTCTTCAGACCTAGAAAATACTAAAAGAAATATCATTTCATTCTACACTCCCTTAATGTTCTAGTCACCTTTTAATTTGCGTTCACACTTCTCCCAACAAAAAATTAATGTAGGAGAGAGGACATGTTTAGTCATCATATCTACTACTATTTCACTATCCGGTATGTATTCAAATTATATTGTTTTCTACCTTCTCCTTAACAAAGCTATGTCTAATGTCCATGTGTTTGGCTTTAAAGTGATGTTGAGGATCGGCAGCAATTGCAATGGTTGGCTGATTATCACAAAATATTTTCTCCACCCCACTCTTAAGATTGTTGTTTTTGAAAAGTAAGTTTCGTGCGTGCGTGTCGTTTTGTGCGTACACAATATTTCGTACTCGACTCTAATGCTATCTTGATTTACTGTGGAGGCTCGAATAAATTTGCAAATTGGGGGAGTAATGGTACCAATTGTATTCGAATGTACGATATTGGACTTCAAGTGACGCGAAGAAACAGAGGTGAAAGTACGGTTCGAATAAAGGGAAAAGGATAGTGGATCGCAAAGCGATCCGATGTTAAATAATCGACGAGGTTGGAATTGTACATCGCACGTACGAAACGTAATGCGACCAACGACATTTGATGAATTTGACGCCGTCGGAGCTACAGACGGCGGCGCCGTCAGTTTGGTCATTCAAGTGAGGGAGGCGAAATTGGATCCATCACATGATATTTAATTTGGACGGCCCAGATTTGTTTGACAAAATTCGTAAGGTTTGTAAATATTTACAACAATGTTTTGTCCTATGTGTATTAACTATTAGTGTAAATCTATTCATTCTGACATATCACGAAGTATTCGGGTATACCCAAATTAATAGAGGTAGTTGATAGATTACGTACGGTTGGTATGCCTCTGTACAATCAGTAGTGAGCTCGTGTATATTTGTAGGAGTTAGTCATTTTTGCACACAAGAACTTTTTGTACCAAATCTGTTTTTGGTCATTTTTGGTAATTTCATCCGAGGATTACTCTCAGAAATATTGACAGAATCATGTGAAATTTTGCACGTGTGTTCCTTCTTGCATTAGAAATATTATGGCATATTTACAGATCAAGTGTAAATCTGGTTTGCATGGGGTTTCATTGTGAAGTTGGTCAGATTTATAAAAGTTTTGGCAAACTGTTTTTCTGCAACTTTGACTGAGTGATGTGAAAACTCGGTTTGATAATTTTATATTACAATTTATGAGAATTCTAAGTGGCCAAGAAACTATCTGTTCATGAGGTTTCAGCTTGTTTTGTTATTTATGTAGAATTCTGAGTGGATTCAAAGTAGGATGTTTTTGGGGAAGTCTGTGGTGATTCCGAGTGTAAATCTATGGCTTGAAAGGGCTATGGACAACAAGTTATAGGCCCACGCACATAGCTACCCGTATTGGATGAATCAATCTTACCCATATTTGATGGATCTAAATATTACTATTAGAGGAGTATTATGGATGGCTATTTCAAGTCGAGGAACTAATGGATGTGGTGAATGGGACATGTGTTGAATCATCAGATGGATGGGAGGAGAAGAAAGATGAGTGTTTACTGATTATCAAGCTATCCTTGACCGTGGAACTTGTAATGACTTACCTTGATTGGGAAAGTGCATTTGAATTATGTAAGTGCTTAGAACGTGGATATCAAAAGACTTCTGTAAATCACTAGATGAATAATGTTACCAAAATAGTTGAGTATAAGTATGATGGAGGTAGTATGCTGAATTACTATATTGGGATACAAATTTTGTTTTTAGAAAATGATATTGCAGGAGGAAACTTTACAAATGCTAAAAAGCGATTACCTAAGGAATATAGGTGTGCTCTAGATAGATTAAAACAAGTTGATAAAAATGATTGGAACTTACCTTTAGCAATCAGGTGTATTTTAGAGGAAGAGGCTAGTAATGAGGCGTTAAAGAATAGGGGGAATTTTCAAGTTGTCAGATCACATTTCCAAAAAAAATAAAAAGGGTTGTAAGTCAAAAAACAGGGTTGTAAGTCAAAAAACTGTTTTTACTTTAATGATTTAGGCAATACCTTCTGGGTATGTCCGCTATGTAAAAGTGCATGTGTCACAAGAACTTTTAGAAATGGATGGGATGATAATGGAGTTCAACCCCCTAATCGAAGGGTTACACTTCCCGTCGACGAATTTGTATACTTGCCGATTGTTGCTTTTAAAAATATAGAAAATGAGGATATAAGGAAAAATATGTTGTCACCGCAAATGGAGTGGAGAAAGAGGTGACAGAAAAGGAGTTAGTTTTTTTCAATTAATCCAACGATAGATTGGTGAGTGGAAAATATATGCAAGAGGAAGAGGCTATTCAAGTGAGAAAAGTAGGAGGAAGTGAAGGTGACTTGGAAGTGGAAACTGTAATTAATTTGTATGAGGAGATTAATGCACTTAGAGAAAGAGAGAGGAAAAGTGTTCAGAAAATTGGAGTAAAAGAAAAAGTTTAAAATATGGGAAATAAAAACAAAATTTTGAAAATTGAGAAAATACCATAATTCATTAAGAAAACGAAGAAAAGAAGTAGAATTCAAATGATCAACCATAAAAGAAAACATGTTCCAAAGTGGCTAAAAAAAACGGCGTGAAAAGTAATTTTACGGAGGTGACTACCATTATCATTTAGTAATATTTGTGGAATTTGAATTTTGCATTTTGATTTTTGAAATTGAATGTAAAAGAAAGTTTTATTTTGAACACCTAGAAAGAAACAGCGGAAGCAATGGTGTGGTTAGGAAGGACGGAATTCGGAAGACATGGCACCAGGCAGCTGAAGCAGTGATGACGTCAACCAAAGCAGAGGTGACGTTTAAACAAAAGGGAAAAAGGAAGAAAATTTGAAGTTACACAAAGGTACAACTACATTTAACACGTGGCATACTTTATTTCGGATGCATGAAACAAAATTTTTGGGGGAGTGTTCTTTTTGAAAAGTTAGTTTCGTGAGTGCGTGTCGTTTCGTGTGTACGCAAATATTTCGTACTCGATTCTAATACTATCTTGATTTACTGTGGAGTCTCGAATGGATTTGCGAATTGGGGGAGTAATGGTACTAATTGGATTGGAACATACTATATTGGGCTTCAAATGACGCGAAGAAACATAGGCGAATGTATTATTTCCATAAAGGGAAATGGAGAGCGGATTACGAAGCGATCTAACGTTAAATAATCAACGAGGTTGGAATTGTACGTCGCACGTACGAAACGTTATGCGGCCAACGACATTTGATGAATTTGACGCCGTCGGAGCTACAGACGGCGGCGCCGTCAGTTTGGTCATTCAAGTGAGGGAGGCAAAATTGCGTCCATCACATGATATTTATTTTGGTTGGCCTAGATTCGTTTGACGTAATTCGTATGGTTTGTAAAAATTTACAACAATGTTTTGTCCTATGTGTATTAATTATTAGTTTAGATCTATTCATTCTGACATATCACGAAAAATTCGGGTATACTCAAATTAATAGAGGTAGTTGATAGATTACGTACGGTTGGTATGCCTCCATACAATTAGTAGTGAGCTCGTGTATATTTGTAGGACTTAGTCATTTTTGCATACATGAATTTTTTGTACCAAATCTGTTTTGGATCATTTTTGGTAATTTCATCTGAGGATTGCTCTCAGACATATTGGCAAAATTATCTGATATTTTGCATGTGTGTTCCTCTTTGTATCGGAAATATTGTGGAAAACATTCAGATCTATTGTGTGTTTGGCTTGCTTGAGGCTTCATTGTGAAGTTTGTCTGATTTATCAAAGTTTTGGCAAATGTTTTTTTTGCAACTTTGACATAGTGATGTGATAAGGTTGTATGGTATTTTTAAATGAAAATTTGTTGAAATACTAAGTGGCCTAGAAAATATCTGATCATATAGTTTCAGCCTGTTTTGCTATTTTTGTAGAATTATGAGCGGACTTAAAGTAGGTTGTTTTTGGGGTAGCCTGTGGTGCTTCCGAGGGTAAATCCTTTGCTGGAATGGCTTTGGACAACAAAGATGACCAAGCTCACCAAGCAAAGACTTGAACCACATCAATTATTTTACAACAGAGCAAGAAGCCATATACTCTGCCTCCAGAGTGGACAGAGCAATAATCTTTTGCTGCTAACTGCTCCAACAACATGCACCATCTCCCATATACAACACATATCCCGACGTACACCTCCACATGGGAGCATCCCTACAATTTGCATCACTCCAAGTGGTGATGTCACGTGGTGATGTCACTTGTATCTCCACCCAAATGCAACCATAGATCTCTAGTCCCAATCAAATATCTAAGAACTCTCTTTGCTGCTTCCCAATCACTTTTAGTGGGTGCATTTAGACTCTGACTCAACAATCCTATAGATGCAGCTAAATCAGGTCAGGTACATTTCATAATCTAGATAAGGCTTCCTACTACTTGCATGTAAGGAATAGTCCTCATGAATTTGTGCTCTTCAGGTTGTAGTCATTATCCAAAATCATAACTTCCCCTTCAAAACTCCCCTCATTTCTTTTCTTTAGTTGCATTGGGGTTGTACAACTATTAGCCTTGTTCACTTGAAGTTTTTTACGCATGTTCCCAATGGCATTCTTCTGAGTTAAGCAAAATATTCTTTGATCCCTATCTCTCTCTACATGAACTCCCAAAATATATCTTGCCTCTCTCATATCCTTCATCTCAAATCTACCATTTTGATCAGTTTTCAATTAATTAATTTTATCTATAGATTTACTTAAAACAAACAAATCAACAACATAAATGGCAATGAAAAAAATTCCTTCATCTTCAAAAAAATTAATTGAGTGATGTGAGCTCATCGAAATATATTCCAAGCATGTAAAAACCTCATTGAGGTTATTATTCCATTGTCAGGCGCCTGTTCAACCCATACAAAGATTTCATCAATCGACATACCTTGCCCTCCTCCCCTTGCTCCAAAAACCCTTTGGGTTGTCGCATAAAAACCTCCTTTTATAACTCTCCATTTAAGAAGGTCATCATGATGTCCATTTGATGCATTTCCATATCTTTCGTTGCCTCTAGACTGAGAAGTATCCGGACGAAGGGAAACTTGACGACCAAGGCAAATGGCTCCTCGTAGACAACTCCCTCTTTATTAGTAAATCCATTTTCCACTAATCGAGCAGTGCTCAATGGTGTTATTTGGGTTAAGTTTCAGTTTAAATACCCACTTACACCCGATTGGCTTTCGCTCAAGAAGTCAGTCCACTAGGTCCCATGTATCAGCCGCCATAATTGAGGCCATCTCCTCATTAATGGTTGTTTTCCACCTATTCCTCCCAAGACGGTTCATCGCCTCACCATAAAATTGGGGTTTTTCGGGGTGAGATAGTTTGGTTACCCTGTTGTTAACTTATTTCTCATACAGTATTTTGCTACTTCTCCTCCTCCCTCAAAATCTGCTGGCGGAATAGATGGCTGTTGTGGATTCTTTAAACAATCTTGAGTTCTCCCTTGTCCGTTGATTTCAGGTATATTTCCACCACATCTTCCGCTTTTGTTGGAATCGTCACTTGAGGTTCCACGGCTGAGTCATACTCGATCTGATTTGTAACCGCAATGTTATCATCTTCTTGGAAACCTAGGTAGTTAGGAAGCTCAAAGTCATCGGAGATTTCTGTCTCAAATCTTATTTTAATTGATTATGTATACTTGAAAGAATCCAGAGATTTCCCTTCTGTAACTCTGAGACCTCCATAAGTCCTCAGAGTGGACAGCTTCCAAGAAGCCTCTAGGATAATCCTGACCCCTTTGTGTTTAAGCAAAAATAACTGCCACCTTGGCAGTTAAAAACCCTGACAACCTGCACCCCTGTGAAGGCAAGACTCCCCTGAGTCAGTAGCAAAAAGAATCTCTGAATTTGCTCCCCTGAGCAGTAAGTTATGGAGGGTCAAAGTTGACCTTTTGTACAGAAGCTCTCTGGGAGAGAGGGTCCTATCTTCTAATTTTTCTAAGTCCTATCTCTCTCACAGACTCTATCTACTGATGTACGGAACCAATCAGAATTGAGTTCCGTACGCAAAAGTACAGCCGCCGGTGTACTTTCAGTACGGACATTGTACGACATGGCCAAAATGTCGACACATGTCAAATCCGGATTCGGTGCCATAATCTCCGGAGATTCTACAATCCAACGGAATTTCGCCACGCGTCATCCGATGTGGCGATGGCCACAAACCGCCGAAATCTTCCTCCGCGATCTCGGCGCTAATTCCGGCCGTCCGATTAAATTCAGATTTAATCTTAGCCGTAATAAATACATGCGCGGTATTTATTTCACTTCCGAAACAAATGCGCGGTATTGATTCGTAATCCGTACCGTTATCCGTACCGGTTCTATGTATCCCGTAATCCGTAACAGTTAAATGAATTTATCGTACGTATGCATCTTTAAATTATTACCAAACTATATAGTATGTAACACTATAGCTAGACCTAACGGCTAAGGCTACCGGCTATTTCCTATTTGCCGGCCGGTAGGTACAGGGATCAAATCCTGCCGCCGGCACTTAACTTTTAATTAAATAAATAAACCCTAGTATTAAATTCCCGTAAACTTCAGGATAGCCAAGGTAGCCATGGCTCTAGCTTCCTCTCCAACTTCTCAGTGACTGCAACAAGTTTGAGAGTTGGAGAGAGAAGTTAGAGATAGACTGCCTCGGCTTCTTTCTATTTCTATTTAGACCTAGAAAATACTAATAAATCCATTAGTTTCTACACTCCCCTTATTTTCTAGTCAATCTTTAATTTCAGACCACACTTCTCCCTGCAAAAAATTAGCTTAGGGGAAGGCACAGGTTTGGTCATCCTATCTGCTACCATCTCACTATCTGGTCAGTACTCTAAACTGATTATTTTGTTTTCTACTTTCTCTCTAACAAAGCTGAGTCTGATGTCCATGTGTTTGGCTTTAAAATGGTGTTTAGGATTGGCAGAAATAGCGATTGCTGCCTGATTATCACAAAATATTTTCTGCACACCACTCTTAAGGTGACCAAGCTCACCAAGCAAAGACTTGACCCACATCAATTCTTTTACAGCAGAGCAAGAGGCCATATACTCAGCCTCCATGGTGGACTGAGCAATAACCTTTTGCTGTTTGCTACTCCAACAGCAAGCCCCATCACCCACATATAATACATATCCAGAAGTACATCTCCTCATCGGAGCATCACCATAACTGGCATCACTCCAAGTAGTGATGTTAGTATTCTCCCCACCCAAATGCAACCATAGATCTCTAGTTCCTACCAAATATCTAAGGACTCTCTTAGCTGCCTCCCAATCCCTTTTAGTGGGAGCATTTAGACTTCTACTCAGCACTCCTACAGCTGCAGCTAAATCCGGCCGGGTACAATTCATAAAATAGATTAGACTTCCCACTACTTGCCTGTAAGGAATAGTCTGCATGAACTTCTGTTCATCAGGAGATAATTCCTTGTCTAAGACTATGACTCCTTCTTCCTCACTCCCCTCACTTCCCTTCTTCAACTCCATTGGAGTTGTACAACTATTAGCTTTATCCATTTGAAATTTTTCAAGCATGTTCCCTATTGCTTCCTTTTGAGTCAGTTTTATAATTTTCATTTTTCGGTCTCTCTCTACTTGAATTCCCAAAATATATCTTGCTTCTCCCATATCCTTCATTTCAAATCTCCCCTTAAGATCGGTTTTCAGTTTGTTGATTTTTTCCATTGATTTACTTAAAACAAGCAAATCATCAACATAAATTGCAATAAATATAAAACCTTCCTCATCTTCGAAAACATAGATTGAGTGATTGGAGCTGATCCAAATATATTTCAGACCGGTAAGAAACTCATCAAGCTTCTTATTCCATTGTCGAGGTGCCTGTTTCAAACCATAAAGAGATTTAATCAGCCGACATACCTTACTCTCCTCTCCTTCCTCCACAAAACCTTTGGGTTGTCGCATGAAGATCTCCTCTTCCAATTCTCCATGCAAAAAGGCTGTCTTGATGTCCATCTGATGCACTTCCATGTCTTCCGCCGCTGCTAAACTGAGAAGTATGCGGACGGAGGGAAATCTGACCACCGGGGCAAAGGTTTCCTCGTAGTCAATTCCTTCCTTTTGTGTAAATCCCTTTGCCACTAATCTGGCCTTGTAGCGTTCGATTGTGTTATCTGGGTTCAGTTTTAATTTGAAGACCCACTTACAACCAATTGGTTTTCGGTTAGGTGGACAGTCCACCAGCTCCCAAGTATCGGCTGCCATGATTGAAGCCATCTCCTCATTGATGGCTGTCTTCCATCGGTTTCTTTCTGGACAAGTCATCGCCTCTCCATAAGTTTGAGGTTCATCTTGATGAGATAGTTTAGTTACCTTGTTAATAACCTGTTTTTCTTGCAGTCTTTTGCTACTTCTCCTCCCCCCCTCAAAATCTGAGGCCGGAATAGATGGTTCTCGTGGATTCTTTCGAACAAACTCGACTTCTCCCCTATCCCTTGATTCCGAATCAATTTCCACCACGTCTTCCGCTTCGAGTAGAGTTGTCACTGGAGTTTCCACAGCCGAGTCCTTTTCGGTCTGATTTGTATCTGCAAGAATGTCATCTTCTCTCAAACCTGGGTAGTTAGGAAGCTCAAAGTCATCGGAATTTTCTGACTCAAATCTGATTTTTACTGACTTTGTATATTTGAAGGGATCCACAGACTTTCCTTCATCCATAACTACTAGATGCTTTACTAAGATTATATCTTCCCTTTTTAAATCATAAACTCTATATCCTTTAACATCTTCATCATATCCTAATAAGTATCCCGGTTTTCCTTTAGGATCTAGCTTCCAATTGGACCGATCAGTATCTAGACTGAATACTTGACTACCGAAAACCTTTAAGTGAGATATGTCTGGTTTCCGGCTTGTCCATCTCTCATAAGGTGTTTGATCTTTTATAGCTGAAGTAAGAACTCTATTCTTGAGGTAATTAGCACAGTTCATTGCTTCTGCCCAAAACCTTTTTCCTATCTTTTTATCTGACAACATACTTCTAGCACTATCACTTAGTGTTCTATTTAACCTTTCAGCTACCCCATTCTGTTCCGGATTTTCTGGAACTCTCTTTTGGTGTTGAACCCCATCTTCCCTCAGAAAATCCTCAAACTGGTTAGAAGTATACTCTCCACCATTGTCACTCCTTACTCTCTTGATTGGAGTTTCATGGAGTTTTTCCATCCATGCTTTATATTGTCTAAAACAATCCTCAGCTTCGGACTTGTTTTTCAAAAAATATACCCGGGAATACCCAGACCAATCATCAGTTATAATCATCATAAATCTCTTCCCCCCCGGTGAGGGCACTTTAGCCGGTCCCCAAATATCTGTGTGTACTAGATCTAGAATTTTTTCTCCCTTATAGGTTGCTGATTTAGGAAATGGTAATCTGTGTGCTTTACCTTGAGCACATCCACTACAATCACTTATATCATCACTCTCACTGAACTGAATCCCTTCCACCACTCCCATCTTTTTCATCTCTCTTAACTTATCTAGATTCACATGCCCAAGCCTCTTATGCCACATCATAATATCATGAACACCAGCATAGTAAAATTTCTTCTTTTCATTACTTAAGATCAGCCTAAACATCCCATGGCTACCTTTCTCAGCAATGAAATAGACATCATCCTCAAAACTAGCAGTAAAGACTCCTTCCCTAGTGCTAGTAAAAAAACCCTTATCATCTAATACTGATGTAGAGATAAGATTTTTGTTCAGCTCCGGAATAAACAATACATCGGAGAATGTTAATATGGATGTCTTTCCTTCTACTAACACTTTTAGATCTACCGATCCTACAAGAGTAGTGGTGACTATCCTCCCATCCCCGTACTCTATCTCTACGGTGGGAATCTTTCTTATCTTATTGAACAGGTGTCTATCCTTACACATGTGCATGGAGGCACCTGAATCTACAATCCAGCCTGCTTCACCTTTCAATCCACCGTAAGCACATTTCTGCCTTCGTGGAATTTCGACCTCTTTTTTCGCCTCCAACTCCTCATCCAAAAGGAGCTCATCGTCCTCGTCCTCGGATTCAGCCTCAAGTACCTGTGTGACAAGGGCCTTTTTCTTTCCTCTCGGGGTACCACCGGTCTGCCCCTCCTTTAACCGAAGCTCGGTTAGCTTAGTGCACTCTGCCATATAGTGCCCCGGTTTCTTACAAAAATGACATAGACCTTTGGGAGCCCTTGGTTCGAACTCATCTGCCTGTTTTTTCTGGTCCCTACCCCCATAGTTTCCCACTGGTTTTCGGGAATCCCTATTCCTCCAATCAGTCGCTGTTGCCAAGGCTTGGCCACTCTTTCCTCCCCTTCGGATCTCAATTGTATTCTCTTGAACGAGAATCATCCCTACCACTGAGTTCCATATCCACCTTGAGTCAGGCAAGTCCTGCACACGGTAAACTATGTTCACGAACTCATCAGGTAACTTCATCAGTAAACAGTTAACCTTTTCTTTTTCACTAAAATCTTTTCCCGCACTGTGTAGCTCCATGAAGAGTGTAGCAAGCTCATTGCAAAAATCCAACATATTTCCCCCTTTGTATACATACTCCTTAACTTTCTGATCAGCCAACTGTTGTTGCTGAATCGTACCACTTCGGTACATCTCTATGAGAGCCATCCAAAGATCGGATGCTCTTTCTACCTGCAAATGAGGACATGCAAGTCCTTGAGTGAGATGGCGTAGGATGAAGTATTTTGCCGCCATATTGTTGAAGTCCCAGGTTTCAGTATCATTCTCCTCGTTCCTCAGAATAGGTGACATGAATGCTAAACCAGTTGCTATTGGTGTGGTCGCCTCCTTCTCCTTTCCTTTGTCCACCACCTCTCCTTCCTTTGTTTCCTCCGTTGAAGGTGAATCCTCTTTCCTGGTGAATCTGCTTCCTCCAAACCCTGGAGGAATTCCAAGACTTGATGGACGCCCCAATCGTCCACTCACTATTCCCCAAAACCTTTTTTCGCATAGAGCTCCTATCATCATACTTTCCCAGTATATGAAGCCAGTTCCATTAAAGATTGGTACCCTAGAGGGTGGGCCCATAACCTGTAACTCTGAGACCTCCATAAGTCCTCAGAGTGGACAGCTTCCAAGAAGCCTCTAGGATAATCCTGACCCCTTTGTGTTTAAGCAAAAATAACTGCCACCCTGGCAGACAAAAACCCTGACAACCTGCACCCCTGTGAAGGCAAGACTCCCCTGAGTTAGTAGCAAAAAGAATCTCTGAATTTGCTCCCCTGAGCAGTAAGTTATGGAGGGTCAAAGTTGACCTTTTGTACAGAAGCTCTCTGGGAGAGAGGGTCCTATCTTCTAATTTTTCTAAGTCCTATCTCTCTCACAGACTCTATCTACTGATGTACGGAACCAATCAGAATTGAGTTCCGTACGCAAAAGTACAGCCGCCGGTGTACTTTCAGTACGGACATTGTACGACATGGCCAAAATGTCGACACATGTCAAATCCGGATTCGGTGCCATAATCTCCGGAGATTCTACAATCCAACGGAATTTTGCCACGCGTCATCCGATGTGGCGATGGCCACAAACCGCCGAAATCTTCCTCCGCGATCTCGGCACTAATTCCGGCCGTCCGATTAAATTCAGATTTAATCTTAGCCGTAATAAATACATGCGCGGTATTTATTTCACTTCCGAAACAAATGCGCGGTATTGATTCGTAATCCGTACCGTTATCCGTACCGGTTCTATGTATCCCGTAATCCGTAACAGTTAAATGAATTTATCGTACGTATGCATTTTTAAATTATTATCAAACTATATAGTATGTAACACTATAGCTAGACCTAACGGCTAAGGCTACCGGCTATTTCCTATTTGCCGGCCGGTAGGTACAAGGATCAAATCCTGCCGCCGGCACTTAACTTTTAATTAAATAAATAAACCCTAGTATTAAATTCCCGTAAACTTCAGGATAGCCAAGGTAGCCATGGCTCTAGCTTCCTCTCCAACTTCTCAGTGACTGCAACAAGTTTGAGAGTTGGAGAGAGAAGTTAGAGATAGACTGCCTCGGCTTCTTTCTATTTCTATTTAGACCTAGAAAATACTAATAAATCCATTAGTTTCTACACCTTCATCCATAATTACTAGATACTTCACTAGAAGTACATCTTCTCTGTTAAGATCGTAGACTCTATATCCTTTAACATCTTCATCATATCCTAGTAGATATCCTAGTTTTGTTTTTGGATCTAACTTCGAATATGACTAATCTGGATCTAGATTGAACACTTGGCTACCGAAAATCTTTAAGTGTGAAATATCTGGTTTTCGGCTGGTCCATCTCTCATAAGGTGTTTAGCCTTTTATTGCCGAAGTAAGAACTCTATTCTTGAAATAATTTGCAACGTTCATTGCTTCGGCCCAAAATCTCTTTCCTATCTTCTTATTTGACAGCATACTCTTGGCACTATCAATTAGTGTCCTATTTAACCTCTCGGCTACACCATTCTGCTCACGATTTTCAGAGACTCTCTTTTGGTGTTGCACTCCATCTTCTCTCAGAAAATCCTCAAACTGATTGGAGGTGTACTCTCCTCCATTATCACTCCATACTCTCTTAACATGGGCTTCATGGAGTTTCTTACTCCATGCTTTGTATTCTTTAAAAATCTGTGAGGACTTTGATTAATTTTTCAGAAAATACACTCTTGAATACCAAGACCAATCATCGGTGATAGTTATCATAAACCTCTTGACTTCGGGTGAGAGCATTTTACCCGGTCCTCATATATCAGTGTGTACCAAATCTAAGACGTTTTCTCCTTTATAAGTGGCAAATTTTGGAAATGGTAACCTCTGTGCGTTACCTTGAGCACATCCACTACAGTTACTTAGATTTTCACTTTCTCCAAATTGAATTCCCTCCACTACTCCCATCTTTTTCATTTCTTTCAACTTATCTAAATGTTCATGTTTAAGCCTCTTATGCCACAACATAATATCATGACCACCAGCATATTAAAGTTTCTGCTTTTCATTGCTTAAAATCAGCATAAACATTCCTTGTCTACCTTTTTCAAGAGTAAAATAAACTTCCTCCTCAAAACTAGCAGTAAAGGTTCCCTTCCTAGTGCTAGTTTCAAACCCTTATCATCTAACACAGATGTTGAGATGAGGTTGTTGAGATGAGGTTTTTGTATAACTCAACAATAAACAACACATAAGAGAATGTAGCTATGGATGTCTTTCCCTCCACTAAGACTTTCAGATCTATTGATCGTACGAAAGTAACAGTGACCACCCTCCCATCCCCATATTCTATCTCTATAGTGAGAATCTTTCTCATTTTTGTGAACATGTGTTTATCCTTACACATATGTATGGAGGCACCTGAATCCACAATCCAACCCCCTTCACCTTTCAATCCTCCGAAAACACATTTTTGCTTACGCAAAATCTCGACCTCGATCTTCCTTTCCAACTCATCATCCAATAAGAGATCATCGTCTTCACCCTCGGATTCCTCCTCATGTGCCTGCGTCACAAGAGCCTTTTTCTATCCTCTTGGAGGTCCACCGATCTGCCGCTCCTTAAATCAAAGATTGGTTAGCTTAGAGCGTTCAACCACATAATGCCCCGATTTCTTACAGAAATGACACAGCCCCTTGGGAGCCCTCGGTCCAAACTCATCGGACAGATTTTTTGGCACCCCCCTTCGTGGTTTCCAACCGGTTTTTTGGGATCCTTGTTCCCCCATTCACTCATCGCTGCCAAGGCTTGCCCACTCTTTCCTCTCGTTTTGACCTTTATCGTATTCTCTTGAACGAGAATCATCCCTATGTTGATATTTGAGTATTTTCTAGGTCTATTTTAGGATAGGAAAATAGCAAAGGCAGTCTGCCTCAAACTTCTTCTCCAAACCCCCACACTTGTTGTAGTCACTGGAGGTTGAAGAGGGAGCTAGAGCCTGTTGTTCTTTGGTCTAAAATAGACCGCAGAAGCCACCCAAACTATCATGCAAAAAGCTAAGCGAAGCTAGGCCAATGAATAATCATTTGAAATGCATCCTCCATTTAACATACAACAACATTTAGGGTTTCATGGAATAATCAACATAAATAAACCCTATGACAACATCTAAGGTTTGATGGAATAATCGACATAAACAAACCCTAGGACAAATGCATAAACAATGCATATCAAACATATATAAAATAACATAAATAAATAATAACTAACAAATGCATCACACATAAACAAGAGTATAATCAAATAATCATTATATCATTCAAAGTGCATGACCTAATCGATAACCGTAAAACACTACATCTTTGGTCCCCACTTTACTAACCAGCATTGATGATTTATTCCTAACAAAGCTCATTCCTATATATGTACACTTGTGAGCTGTCAATGAATCGCTACATGTCAAAATAGCCAACGTAACTTCCACTAAGTAGTATTTTATCATGAGAACCTATTACGACAAATAATCCTAACTGTAAGTGTACACCTGAGAGTCGACCAATCATAAGAGTACACTTGTCTGCAAGTACGACACTACATACACACAAATTAAAAAACCGAAACCCTAATTGACCACCTAAATAGAAACTGTAATAATAAACACTAAAATATTAATTCGCGTAAGACAAAAAATTGTTGTTTCAAATATTTATACCGACGCGTCCGCAAAATACGCGTCATAAGCGACAACTCGCTTAGTCACTCGTAGATAATTCCACGTAGTGAACCGACATCACATATGTACGGTCCACCTAATAATACGTCATTAAAGATAATAAATATCGTGTGATTGACGCGATTTCGCGTCACCACTACATAAAAAATCTCGGCGGCCTATATCCGCCGTCCGTCACTCTTGATCGGCACCCTTGATGTCGCGCCGCGTGGTCATGAAAATCCACTTGTCGAAACCTCGTCAAACCATCCGAAATTGTCCGTACCGCAATTTTGTTCCTCGTCATAAATGCGCCTGCCAAAAATAAGTACACCTGTCCCCAAAAAGATTCTATGTACCGGCGGCGTCCTTTTTATATATCCCACGTGTCGCATTATGTACTTTACATGCGACGTACCTATCTCACGTCGGATCGCTTCGCGATCCGCCGTCCATTTCCTCTAACATTTCGCGCCACTCAATTACTCCATTAATTTTACTCGTACATTTAATTCCCCCAATCGCAAACTGTTCAAAAACTCCACAGTATATCATGTAAAATATATACGCACGAAACGTCGCGTGCGCATCAAATTTCACATACGCAGGAAACTAAATCTTCAAAAACAACAGAGCCATGGCTGCCTAAATTGTCTAGAGAGACAGGTAGTAGAATCTGAGTAGATTTACCAAAAGGAATGACGGACCCAGGATTTGATCCTGGTACCTGCCGTCCGTTATAGTAGCCGTTAACTTTGTCCGTTTAGTCTAGGACTTGTGCTAAGGTATATAGGGTTTGATATGTATTTAAACACATACACGTCGGTTTTCCCATTTAACTAGATTACGGTCTTTAGGCCATAGATATAGTTGTACTATTAGTACCGGACGAAACAAATAGTACGGACATTTGTTTCGACGGTTCGTGTTTATTACCTATATCAATCGGACGGCCGTGGTAAGCATCGGTCTCGCGGAAAAGACAATTTGGCGGTTTGCGGACTCCGCCACTCCGGATGACACGTCCCAACAACGTACGGGGTTACGAAATTTGCGGAACGGCAGAAAACAAATCCGAAAGTGACAAATGTCGCACTATGGCGACATCGTACAATGTACGTACAGAAAGTACTCCGGCACTTGTACTTTTTTGTACGGTATCATTTTTCTGACGCGGCATGACCTAGCGCCACGTGGAGAGATAAGATTTGGAGGCATGAATTTCGGAGATTATAAGAGCGAATCCGGATAAGATATG
Organism: Zygnema cylindricum; assembly: GCA_037447655.1. Classification (NCBI taxonomy): domain Eukaryota; kingdom Viridiplantae; phylum Streptophyta; class Zygnematophyceae; order Zygnematales; family Zygnemataceae; genus Zygnema; species Zygnema cylindricum. Next base: position 87,289 of record JBBHKE010001703.1, read on the forward strand.
TGTTGACTTTTTAGCCATGTCGTACGATGATCGTACAAAAGGTACACTTTCATCTGTACCTTTATGTACTATACAGTAATGCGATTGGTTCGTATCTCAGTACTAGAGGGTTTAGAGAGGGGTTTAGGACTTAGAATATTTCTGGTAGGTAGCTGCCTCTTCCAGAGAGCATCTTGTATAAATGGAAAACTTTGGCCAGCCATAACTATCAATTCAGTTGACCATTTTCAGTGATTTTTTTTGCTGCGGACTCAAGGGATTCCACGCTACACAGGGGTGTAATCGGTCAGAGTTTATGCCTGCCAGGGTGGCTGCATTTCTAAGGGAAAGTCAAAGTGGGTGAATGTATCCAAATCACATATTCTAACTTTGCATTCTGTGGTGAAGCTGAGCACACAAAAAAACCTTCTTTCACAAGGGTGAAGCTGTAATGGGGTTTTGATTGTCAAGGGGTCAATCATTTGAGTTTGTATAAACTTGGAGTCGGCACTATCTAGATTAGCTTCTTTTGATCTGCGAATTTCATGTGGCAATGGAGCCCATAGAGTTTCACCCTACCACAAAATTCCAAATCCACTTGGAGTCCGGCAAGTCTTGCACACGGTTGAGTATATTCTCGTAATCATTGGGTAACTTATAAGCAAGCAATCGACCTACATCTTTTCAGTTTCAACCTGTCCAGAACTCTATAGCTCCATAAAAAGTGTCGCGAGCTCATTACAAAAATCCAACATCTTCCCCACTTTGTATACATATGCATCTATTTTTTTGATTAGCTAACTGCTGTTGCTGAATCCTACCATTTCGGTAAATCTGTATGAGAGCCACCCATAGATAAGGTGTTATTTCTACTTGCAAATGAGGAGATGCAATTCCTAGAGTAAGATGACATACGATGAAGTTCTTTGCCGCCATATTGTTATAGTCTTACGTATTGATATCATTCTCCTCGTTCCTCGAAATAGGGGACATATATGCAGAACAAGCTGCTTTGGGTGTGATTGTCTTTTTCTCTTTTCCTTAGTCCACAACCTCCCCCTCCTTTATCTCCTCCATTGGAGAGGGATCTGCATCTGTGGTGAATCTGCTTCCTCCAAACCCTGAAGGGATGCCTAGAACGGATGGGCGCCTCACTCGTCCACTCACTATTCCCCAAAATCTTTTCTCACATAGAGATCCTGTCATCATACTCTCCCAATATATAAAGCCAGTTCTATTAAAGATGGGCACCCTAGAGGGTGGGCCCATAAACTACAACTGTGAGAACTCCAAAGGTCCTCAGAGTGAGCACCTCACACGAAGCCCCTAGGATAACCCTGACCCCATTGCGTTCCAGCAAGAATTACTATCACCTTGGCAGACAAAAACTTTGACTAGCTTCATCCCTAGTTAGACAAGAATCCCCTGAGTTAATATAAAAAGAATGGCTTAATTTTCTCCCTTGGGCAGTAAGTTATGAATGGCCAAAGATGGCCAGTAAATACAGATGCCTTTAGAGAGAGAGGCGGCTAATTCTAAATTGTTTAAGTCCGAAAACCCTCTCTAAACCCCCTTCTACTGAAGTACCGCACCAATCACATGACTGTGGAGTACAAAAAAGTACAACTGCTAGAGTACTTTCTGTTCAGCCACTGTACAACATGGCTATATCGATGACGCCTGTCAAATCTGGAATTGTTGTGATGCTTCTAGGAGATTTTGTAAGTTAATGAGATGCTGCCACGTGTCATCATATATGACGGTGACTGCAAACCGCCAAAACGACCATTTCCCGATGTCGGCTCGCACCATGGCTGTCCGATCCGAAATCGGCTTTTAATATGTCGTGCATAAGAGACTAGAAAGAGCAAACATGCATCCCAACCAGCAAAGTCATGCTCCAAACATATATACAAACGAAAATGAATGAGACG
>JBBHKE010001704.1:0-21102 GCA_037447655.1 Zygnema cylindricum
CAAACTTGTGTTATAAACATGGTTCGGACTTAGTTTTACCTCTTTTTGTGATCGCGAACAATAATTGTTGTTTGTAACAAATATCTTTGTTAGCACAAACTCAAATTTGAGGTAGAAACATGGTTTATATTCTTTTTAATCTATTTATTTGAGCGTTAACAATGTAAAGTGTTTGATAGCACTATTGTTGTTAGCGCAAACATAAACTTGTGTTATAAATATGGTTCAGATTTTATTTTTCCTCTTTTGTGATTGCGAAAAATAAACGTTGTTTGTAAAAAATATCTTTGTTAGCACAAAATCAAATTTATGTTAGAAACATGGTTTTGGGTATTTTTTTACCAATTTTGTGAATGTTAACAATACATAGTATTTGTTACCACTTTGTTGTTAGCGCAAACACAAACTTGTGTTATAAACATGGTTTGGAGTTTATTTTAACTTATTTTGTGACTGCGAACAAAAAACGTTGTTTGTTACAAATATCTTTGCTAGCACAAACTCAAATTTGTGTTGGAAACTTAGTTTAGGAATTTTTTGAACTAATTTTGTGAGCGTTAACAATATAAAGAGTTTGTTTCCACTATTGTTGTTAGTGCAAACACAAACTTGTGTTATAAATATGGTTCAGAGTTTATTTTACCTCATTTTGTGACCGTGAACAATAAACGTTGTTTGTTATAAATATTTTTGTTAACGCAAACTCAAATTTGTGTAAGAAACATGGTTTAGGGTTTTTTTTAACTATTTTTGTGAGGATTAACAATATAAAGATTTTTTTACCACTGTTGTTGTTAGCGCAAACACAAACTTGTGTTATAAACATTGTTTGGAGTTTATTTTAACTTTTTTTGTGACCGCGAAAAAATAAACGTTATTTGTTACAAATATCTTTGCTAGCACAAACTCAAATTTGTGTTGGAAACTTGGTTTAGGGTTTTTTTTAACCATTTTTGTGAGCATTAACAATAGAAAGTGTTTGTTACCACTATTGTTGTAAGCGGAAACACAAACTTGTGTTCTAAACATGGTTTGGAGTTTATTTTTCCTCTTTTGTGATTGCGAAAAATAAAACGTTGTTTGTTATAAATATCTTTGTTAGCACAAAATCAAATGTATGTTAGAGACATTGTTTAGGGTATTATTTTACCAATTTTGCAAATGTTAACAATAGATAGTATTTGTTACCACTTTGTTATTAGCGCAAACACAAACTTGTGTTATAATCATGGTTTGGAGTTTATTTTAAATTATTTTGTGACCGCAAAAAAAAAACGTTGTATGTTACAAATATCTTTGCTAGCACTATTTCAAATTTGTGTTGGAAACTTAGTTTAGGAATTTTTTGAACTAATTTTGTGAGCGTTAACAATATAAAGAGTTTGTTACCACTATTGTTGTTATCGTAAACAAAAACTTGTGTTATATATATGGTTGGAGTTTATTTTACCTCATTTTGTGACCGTGAACAATAAACGTTGTTTGTTATAAATATTTTTGTTAACGCAAACTCAAATTTGTGTAAGAAACATGGTTTAGGGATTTTTTAACTATTTTTGTGAGTGTTAACAATATAAAGTGTTTGATACCACTATTCTAGTCAGCCCAAACACAAACTTGTGTTATTAACATGGTTCGGAGTTTATTCTACCTTTTTTTGTGACCGCAAACAATAAACGTTGTTTGTTACAAATATCTTTGTTAGCGCAAACTCAAATTTGTGTAACAACATGGTTTAAAGATTTTTTAACTATTTTTGTGAGTGTTAACAATAGAAAGTGTTTGTTACCACTATTTTTGTTAGTGGAAACACAAACTTGTGTTCTAAACATGGTTTGGAGTTTTTTTTTCCTCTTTTGTGATTGCGAAAAATAAACGTTGTTTGTTATAAATATCTTTGTTAGCACAAAATCAAATTTATGTTAGAAACATGGTTTAGTGTATTTTTTTACCAATTTTGTGAATGTTAACAATAGATAGTATTTGTTACCACTTTGTTATTAGCGCAAACACAAACTTGTGTTATAAACATGGTTTGGAGTTTATTTTAACTTATTTTGTGACCGCAAACAATAAACGTTGTTTGTTACAAATATCTTTGTTAGCGCAAACTCAAATTTGTGTACGAAACATGGTTTAGGGTTTTTTTAAACCATTTTTGTGAGTGTTAACAATAGAAAGTGTTTGTTACCACTATTTTTGTTAGCGCAGACACAAACTTGTGTTATAAACATGGTTTGGAGTTTATTTTTCCTCTTTTTGTGACCGCGAAAAAATAAACGTTGTTTGGTACAAATATCTTTGTTAGCGCAAATTGAAATTTTTGTTACAAACATGGTTTACAGTTTTTATTTAATATTTTGTGAGCGTTAACAATATAAAGTGTTTGTTCCCACTATTGTTGTTATCGCAAATACAAACTTGTGTTATAAACATGGTTTGGAGTTTATTTTTCCTCTTTTGACTACGAAAAATAAACATTTTTTGTTATAAATATATTTTTTAGCACAAAATCAAATTTATGTTAAAGCATGGTTTAGGGTATTTTTTTACCAATTTTGTGAATGTTAGCAATAGAAAGTATTTGTTACCACTTTGTTGTTAGCGCAAACACAAACTTGTGTTATAAACATGGGTTGGAGTTTAATTTGACTTATTTTGTGACCGCGAACAAAAAACGTTGTTTTTATAAATATTTTTGCTAGCACAAACTCAAATTTGTGTCAGAAACTGAGTTTAGGAAATTTTTGAACCATTTTTGTGAGTGTCAACAATAGAAAGTGTTTGTTACCACTATTTTTGTTAGCGCAAACACAAACTTGTGTTATAAACATGGTTTGGAGTTTATTTTTCCTCTTTTTGTGACCGCGAACAATAAACGTTGTTTGGTACAAATATCTTTGTTAGTGCAAATTGAAATATTTGTTACAAACATGGTTTACAGTTTTTTTTAAATATTTTGTGAGCTTTAACAATATAAAGTGATTGTTCACACTATTGTTGAAAACGCAAACACAAACTTGTGTTATAAACATGGTTCAGACTTAATTTTACCTCTTTTTGTGATCACAAACAATAATTGTTGTCTGTAATAAATATCTTTCTTAGCACAAAATCAAAATTATGTTAAAAACATGGTTTAGGGAATTTTTTTACCAATTTTGTGAATGTTAGCAATAGAAAGTATTTGTTACCACTTTGTTGTTAGCGCAAACACAAACTTGTGTTATAAACATGGTCCAGAGTTTATTTTCCCTCATTTTGTGATCGCGAACAATAGTTGTTGTTTGTAACAAATATCTTTGTTAGCGCAAACTCAAATTTATGTTAGAAACATGGTTTAGGGTTTTTTTTAACTATTTTTGTGAGCGTAAACAATATAAAGTGTTTGTTACCACTGTTGTTGTTAGCGCAAACACAAACTTATGTTATAAACATGGTCCAGAGGTTATTTTCCCTCTTTTTGTGACCGCGAACAATAAACTTTGTTTGTTACAAATATCTTTGATAGCCAAAGCTCAAATTTGTGTTGGAAACTTAGCTTAGGGGTTTTGTGAACTAATTTTGTGAGCGTTTTCAATATAAAGAGTTTGTTACCACTATTGTTGTTAGCGCAAACACAAAATTGTGTTATAAACATGGTTTAGAGTTTATTTTACATCTCTTTTTGGCGGCGAACAATAAACGTTGTTTGTTACAAACATCTTTGTTAGCGCAAACTCAAATCTGTGTTAAAACATAGTTTAGGGATTTTTTTAACTATTTCTTTGAGCATTTACAATTTAAAGAGTTTGTTACCACTATTGATGTTATCGCAAACACAAACTTGTGTTATAATCATGGTACGAAGATTATTTTACCTCTTTTTGTGACAGCGAACTATAAACATTGTTTGTTACAAATATCTTTGTTAGCCCAAACTCAAATTTGTGTAAGAAAAGTGGTTTAGGGTCTTTTTTAAATATTTTTGTGAGCGTTAACAATATAAAGAGTTTTTTACCACTATTGTTGTTAGGGCAAACACAAACTTGTGTTATAAACATGGTTCGGAGATTATTTTACCTCTTTTGTGACCACGAACAATAAACGTTGTTTGTTACAAATATATTTGTTAGCGCAAACTCAAATTTGTGTTAGAAACATGGTTTAGGGTGTATTTTAACTATTTTTGTGAGCGTTAACAATATAAAATATTTGATAGCACTCTTGTTGTTAGCGCAAACACAAACATGTGTTACAAATATGGTATAGATTTTATTTTTCCTCTTTTTGTGACCGTGAACAATAAACGTTGTTTGTTACAAATATCTTTGCTAGCACAAACTCAAATTTGTGTTGGAAACTTAGCTTAGGGTTTTTTTAACTAATTTTTTGAGCGTTAACAGTATAAAGAGTTTGTTACAACTATTGTTGTTATCGCAAACACAAACTTGTGTTATAAACATGGTTTGGAGTTTATTTTACCTCTTTTTGTGGCGGAGAACAATAAACGTTGTTTGTTACAAACATCTTTGTTAGCGCAAACTCAAATCTGTGTTAAAACATGGTTTAGGGATTTTTTTAATTATTTCTTTGAGCATTTACAATTTAAAGAGTTTGTTACCACTATTGTTGTTATCGCAAACACAAACTTGTGTTATAAACATGGTACGGAGATTATTTTACCTCTTTTTGTGACTGCGAACTATAAACGTTGTTTGTTACAAATATCTTTGTTAGCACAAACTCAAATTTGTGGTAGAAACATGGTTTAGGATTTTTTTCGATCTATTTATTTTAGAGTTCACAATGTAAAGGGTTTGATAGCACTATTGTTGTTAGCACAAACAAAAAATTGTGTTACAAATAGGTTCGGAGTTTAATTTACCTCTTTTTGGGACCGCAAACAATAAACTTTGTTTGTTACAAATATCTTTGTTAGCACAAACTCAAATTTAAGTTAGAAACTTGGTTTAGGGTTTTATTAAACTTTTTTTGTTAGCGTTAACAATATAAAGTGTTTGTTACCACTATTGTTGTTAACGCAAACACAAACTTGTGTTATAAACATGGTTCCAACTTAATTTTACCTCTTTTTGTGATCGCGAACAATAGTTGTTGTTTGTAACAAATATCTTTGATATCGCAAACTCAAATTTGTGTTAGAAATATGGTTTAGGGTTTTTTTTAACTATTTTTGTGAACGTTAACAATATAAAGTGTTTGATAGCACTGTTGTTGTTAGCACAAACACAAACTTGTGTTACAAACATGGTCTAGAGTTATTTTCCCTCTTTTTGTGACCACGAACAATAAACGTTGTTTGTTACAAATATCTTTGTTAGCGCAAACTCAAATTTGTGTAAGAAACATGGTTTAGGGTTTTTTTTACTATTTTTGTGAGCGTTAACAATATAAAGAGTTTTTTACCATTATTGTTGTTAGCGCAAACACAAACTTGTGTTATAAACATGGATCGGAGTTTATTTAAACTTTTTTTGTGACCGCGAACAATAAACATTGTTTGTTACAAATATCTTTGCTAGCACAACCTCAAATTTGTGTTGGAAACTTGGTTTAAGGTTTTTTTTAACCATTTTTGTGAGTGTTAACAATAGAAAGTGTTTGTTACCACCGTTGTTGTTAGCGCAAACACAAACTTGTGTTACAAATATGGTCTAGAGTTTATTTTCCCTCTTTTTGTGACCACGAACAATAAACGTTGTTTGTTACAAATATCTTTGATAGCCCAAGCTCAAATTTGTGTTTAAAACATGGTTTAAGGTTTTTTTTAACTATTTTTGTGAGCTTTAACTGTATAAAGTGTTTGATGTCACTATTGTTGCTAGCGCAAACACAAACATGAGTTACAAACATGGTTTAGATTTTATTTTACCTCTTTTTGTGACCGTGAACAATAAACGTTGTTTGTTACAAATATCTTTGCTAGCACAAACTCAAATTTGTGTTGAAAACTTAGCTTAGGGTTTTTTCAACTAATTTTGTGAGCGTTAACAATATAAAGAGTTTGTTACCACTATTGTTGTTATCGCAAACACAAAATTGTGTTATAAACATGGTTTGGAGTTTAATTTACCACTTTTTGTGGCGTAGAACAAAAAACGTTGTTTGTTACAAACATCTTTGTTAGCGCAAACTCAAATATGTGTTAAAACATGGTTTAGGGATTTTTTTAACTATTTCTTTGAGAATTTACAATTTAAAGAGTTTGTTACCACTATTGTTGTTATCGCAAACACAAACTTGTGTTATAAACATGGTACAGAGGTTATTTTACCTCTTTTTGTGACTGCGAACTATAAACGTTGTTTGTTACAAATATCTTTGTTAGCACAAACTCAAATTTGTGGTAGAAACATGGTTTAGGATTTTTTTTCGATCTATTTATTTGAGCGTTCACAATGTAAAGAGTTTGATAGCACTATTGTTTTTAGCACAAACAAAAACTTGTGTTACAATAAGGTTCGGAGGTTAATTTACCTCTTTTTGTGACCGCAAACAATAAACTTTGTTTGTTACAAATATCTTTGTTAGCACAAACTCAAATTTGTGTTAGAAACATGGTTTAGGGTTATTTTTAACTTTTTTTGTGAGCGTTAACAATATAAAGAGTTTTTTACCATTATTCTTGTAAGCGCAAACACAAACTTGTGTTATAAACATGGTTCGGAGTTTATTTTAACTTTTTTTGTGACCGCCAACAATAAACGTTGTTTGTTACAAATATCTTTGTAAGCGCAAACTCAAATTTGTGGTAGAAACATGGTTTAGGATTTTTTTCGATCTATTTTTGTGCGCGTTAATAGTATAAAGTGTTTGATAGCACTATTGTTGTTAGCGCAAACACAAAATTGTGTTACAAACATGATCCACAGTTTAATTTCCCTCTTTTTGTGACCGCGAAAAATAAACGTTGTTTGTTACAAATATCTTTGCTGGCACAAACTCAAATTTGTGTTGAAAACTTAGCTTAGGGTTTTTTTGAACTAATTTTGTGAGTGTTAACAATATAAAGAGTTTGTTACCACTTTTGTTGTTAGCGCAAACACAAACTTGTGTTATAAACATGGTTTGGAGTTTAGTTTACCTCTTTTGTGGCGGAGAATAATAAACGTTGTTTGTTACAAACATCTTTGTTAGGGCAAACTCAAATTTGTGGTAGAAACATGGTTTAGGATTTTTTTCGATCTATTTAATTGAGCGTTCACAATGTTAAGTGTTTGATAGCACTATTGTTGTAAGCACAAACAAAAACTTGTGTTACAAATAGGTTCGGTGTTAATTTTACTTCTTTTTGTGACGGCAAACAATAAACTTTGTTTGTTACAAATATATTTGTTAGCACAAACTCAAATTTGTGATAGAAACATGCTTAAGGGTTTTTTTTAACTATTTTTGTGAGCGTTAACAATATAAAGTGTTTGATACCACTGTTGTTTTAAGCTCAAACACAAACTTGTGTTACAAACTTGGTCCAGAGTTTTTTTTCCCTTTTTTTGTCGCCCTGAACAATAAAAGTTGTTTGTTACAAATATCTTTGATAGCCCAAGCTCAAATTTGTGTTAAAACCATTAATTAAGGTTTTATTTAACTATTTTTGTGAGCTTTAACAATATAAAGTGTTTGATGGCACTATTGTTGTTAGCGCAAACACAAACATGTGTTATAAACATGGTATAGATTTGATTTTACCTCTTTTTGTGACCGTGAACAATAAACGTTGTTTGTTACAAATATCTTTGCTAGCACAAACTCAAATTTGTGTTAGAAACATGGTTAAGGGTTTTTTTTAACTATTTTTGTGAGCGTTAACAATATAAAGTGTTTGATAGCACCGTTGTTGTTAGCACAAACACAAACTTGTGTAATAAAACATGGTCCAGAGTTTATTTCCCCTCTTTTTGTGACTGCGAACAATAAAAGTTGTTTTTACAAATATCTTTGATAACCCAAGCTCAAATTTGTATTAAAAACATGGTTTAAGGTTTTTTTTAACTATTTTTGTGAGCTTTAACAATATAAAGTGTTTGATGGCACTATTGTTGTTAGCGCAAACACAAACATGTGTTACAAACATGGTTTAGATTTTATTTTACCTCTTTCTGTGACCGTGAACAATAAACGTTGTTTGTTACAAATATCTTTGCTAGCACAAACTCAAATTTGTGTTGGAAACTTAGCTTAGGGTTTTTTTGAACTAATTTTGTGAGCGTTAACAATATAAAGAGTTTGTTACCACTATTGTTGTTAGCGCAAACACAAACTTGTGTTATAAACATGGTTTGGAGTTTATTTTACCTCTTTTGTGGCGGAGAACAATAAACCTTGTTTGTTACAAACATCTTTGTTAGCGCAAACTCAAATCTGTGTGAAAACATGGTTTAGGGATTTTTTTAATTATTTCTTTGAGCATTTACAATTTAAAGAGTTTGTTACCACTATTGTTGTTATCGCAAACACAAACTTGTGTTATATACATGGTACGGAGATTATTTTACCTCTTTTTGTGACCGCGAACTATAAACATTGTCTGTTACAAATACCTTTGTTAGGGCAAACTCAAATTTGTGGTAGAAACATGGTTTAGGATTTTTTTTGATCTATTTATTTGAGCGTTATCAATATAAAGTGTTCGATAGCACTGTTGTTGTTAGCGCAAACACAAACTTGTGTTACATACATGGTCCAGAGTTTATTTTCCCTCTTTTTGTGGTAACGAACAATAAACGATGTTTTTTACAAATATATATATGTTAGCACAAACTCAAATTTGTGTTAGAAACATGGTTTAGGATTTTTTTTAACTATTTTTGTAAGCTTTATCAATGTAAAGAGTTTCTTACTTCTATTGTTGTAAAAGAAAACACAAACTTGAGTTACAAACATGGTTTTGAGTTTATTTTCCCTCTTTTTGTGGTAACGAACAATAAACGATGTTTTTTACAAATATATATATGTTAGCACAAACTCAAATTTGTGTTAGAAACATGGTTTAGTATTTTTTTTAACTATTTTTGTGAGCGTTAACAATGTAAAGAGTTTCTTACCACTATTGTTGTTATCAAAAACACAAACTTGAGTTACAAACATGGTTTTGAGTTTATTTTCTCTCTTATTGAGGCGACGAACAATAAAAGATGTTTATTAAAAATATATTTGTTAGCACAAACTCAAATTTGTGTTAGAAACTTGGTTTTTGGGTTTTTTTTAACTATTTTTGTGAGCCTTAACAATGTAAAGAGTTTCTTACCACTATTGTTTCTAGCGAAAACTTAAACTTGAGTTACAAACATGGTTTTGAGTTTATTTTCCCTTTTTTTGAGGCGACAAACAATAAACGATGTTTATTATAAATATATTTGTTAGCACAAGCTCAAATTTGTGTTAGACACATGGTTTAGGGTTTTTTTTAACTATTTTTGTGAGCGTTAACAATGTAAAGAGTTTCTTACCACTATTGTTGTTAGCGAAAACACAAACTTGAGTTACAAACGTGGTTTTGAGTTTATTTTCCCTCTTTTTGTGGCAACGAACAATAAACGAAAATTTTTTCAAATATCTCAAATTTGTATTAGACACATGGTTTAGGGTTTTTTTTAACTATTTTTGTGAGCGTTAACTACGTAAAGAGTTTTTTACTACTATTGTTGTTAGGGAAAACTCAAACTTGAGTTACAAACATAGTTTTGAGTTTATTTTCCCTCTTTTTGAGGCGACGAACAATAAACGATGTTTAATGCAGATATATTTGTTAGCAGAAACTCAAATATATGTTAGAAACATGGTTTAGGGTTTTTTGTAACTATTTTTGTGAGCGTTAACATTGTAAAGAGTTTCTTACCACTATTGATGTTAGCGAAAACACAAACTTGAGTTACAAAGTTGGTTTTGAGTTTATTTTCCCTCTTTTTGTGGCAACGAACAATAAACTACGTTTTTTACAAATATTTATGTCAACATAAACTCAAATTTGTGTTAGAAACATGGTTTAGGCTTTTTTTTAACTATTTTTGTGAACGTTAACAATGTAAAGAGTTTCTTACCACTATTGTTGTTAGTGAAAACACAAACTTGAGTTACAAACATGGTTCGGAGTTTGTTTTACATCTTTTTGTGACCGCAAACAATAAACGATGTTTATTACAAATATATTTGTTAGCACAAACTCAAATTTGTGTCATAAACATGGTTTTGGATTTTTTTTAACTATTTTTGTGAGCGTTAACAATGTAAAGAGTTTCTTACCACTATTGTTGTTAGCGAAAACACAAACTTGAATTAAAAACATGGTGTGGAGTTTGTTTTACATCTTTTTGTGACCGCGAACAATAAACGATGTTTATTACAAATATATATGTTAGCACAAACTCAAATTTGTGTTACAAACATGGTTTAGGGTTTTTTTTAACTATTTTTGTGAGCGTTAACAATGTAAAGAGTTTGTTACCACTATTGTTGTTAACGCAAACACAAACTTGTGTTATAAACATGGTTCGGACTTAATTTTACCTCTTTTTGTGATCGCGAACAATAAACGTTGTTTGTAACAAATATCTTTGTTAGCGCAATTTCAAATTTGTGTTAGAAACATGGTTAAGGGTTTTTTTTAACTATTTTTGTGAGCGTTAACAATATAAAGTGATTGATAGCACTGTTGTTGTTAGAACAAACACAAACTTGTGTTACAAACATGGTCCAGAGTTTATTTTCCCTCTTTTTGTGACCGCGAACAATAAACGTTGTTTGTTACAAATATCTTTGATAGCCCAAGCTCAAATTTGTGTTAAAACCATAGTGTAAGGGTTTATTTAACTATTTTTGTGAGCTTTAACAATATAAAGTGTTTGATGGCACTATTGTTGTTAGCGCAAACACAAACATGTGTTACAAACATGGTTTAGATTTTATTTTACCTCTTTCTGTGACCGTGAACAATAAACGTTGTTTGTTACAAATATCTTTGCTAGCACAAACTCAAATTTGTGTTGGAAACTTAGCTTAGGGTTTTTTTGAACTAATTTTGTGAGCGTTAACAATATAAAGAGTTTGTTACCACTATTGTTGTTAGCGCAAACACAAACTTGTGTTATAAACATGGTTTGGAGTTTATTTTACCTCTTTTGTGGCGGAGAACAATAAACGTTGTTTGTTACAAACATCTTTGTTAGGGCAAACTCAAATTTGTGGTAGAAACATGGTTTACGATTTTTTTCGATCTATTTATTTGAGCGTTCACAATGTAAAGTGTTTGATAGCACTATTGTTGTAAGCACAAACAAAAACTTGTGTTACAAATAGGTTCGGTGTTTATTTTACTTTTTTTTGTGACGGCAAACAATAAACTTTGTTTGTTACAAATATATTTGTTAGCACAAACTCAAATTTGTGATAGAAACATGGTTTAGGGTTATTTTTAACTTTTTTTGTGAGCGTTAACAATATAAAGTGTTTGTTACCACTATTGTTGTTAACGCAAACACAAACTTGTGTTATAAACATTGTTCGGACTTAATTTTACCTCTTTTTGTGATCGTGAACAATAAACGTTGTTTGTAACGAATATCTTTGTTAGCGCAAACTCAAATTTGTGTTAGAAACATGATTAAGGGTTTTTTTTAACTATTTTTGTGAGCGTTAACAATATAAAGTGTTTGATACCACTGTTGTTTTTAGCTCAAACACAAACTTGTGTTACAAACTTGGTCCACAGTTTATTTTCCCTCTTTTTGTGATCGTGAACAATAAACGTTGTTTGTTACAAATATCTTTGATAGCCCAAGCTCAAATTTGTGTTAAAACCATGGTTTAAGGTTTTATTTAACTATTTTTGTGAGCTTTAACAATATAAAGTGTTTGATGGCACTATTGTTGTTAGCGCAAACACAAACATGTGTTACAAACATGGTATAGATTTGATTTTACCTCTTTTTGTGACCGTGAACAATAAACGTTGTTTGTTACAAATATCTTTGCTAGCACAAACTCAAATTTGTGTTGGAAACTTAGCTTAGGGTTTTTTTAAACTAATTTTTCGAGCGTTAACAGTATAAAGAGTTTGTTACAACTATTGTTGTTATCGCAAACACAAACTTGTGTTATAAACATGGTTTGGAGTTTATTTTACCTCTTTTTGTGGCGGAGAACAATAAATCTTGTTTGTTACAAACATCTTTGTTAGCACAAACTCAAATCTGTGTTAAAACATGGTTTAGGGATTTTTTTAATTATTTCTTTGAGCATTTACAATTTAAAGAGTTTGTTACCACTATTGTTGTTATCGCAAACACAAACTTGTGTTATATACATGGTACGGAGATTATTTTACCTCTTTTTGTGACCGCGAACTATAAACATTGTTTGTTACAAATATCTTTGTTAGGGCAAACTCAAATTTGTGGTAGAAACATGGTTTAGGATTTTTTTTGATCTATTTATTTGAGCGTTATCAATATAAAGTGTTCGATAGCACTGTTGTTGTTAGCGCAAACACAAACTTGTGTTACATACATGGTCCAGAGTTTATTTTCCCTCTTTTTGTGACCACGAACAATAAACGTTGTTTGTTACAAATATCTTTCCTAGCACAAACTCAAATTTTTGTTGGAAACTTAGCTTATGGTTTTTTTGAACTAATTTTGTGAGCGTTTACAATTTAAAGAGTTTGTAACCACTATTGTTGATATCCCAAACACAAACTTGAGTTATAAACATGGTACGGAGATTATTTTACCTTTTTTTTGTGACTGCAAAAAATAAACGTTGTTTGTTACAAATAATTGTAAGCACAAACTCAAATTTGTGTTCGAAACATGGTTTAGGGTTTTTTTTTTTAAATATTTTTGTGAGCCTTAACAATATAAAGTGTTTGATACCACTGTTGTTTTTAGCTCAAACACAAACTTGTGTTACAAACTTGGTCTAGAAATTATTTTCCCTCTTTTTGTGACCCTGAACAATAAAAGTTGTTTGTTACAAATATCTTTGATAGCGCAAACTCAAATTTGTGTTAAAACCATGGTTTAAGGTTTTATTTAACTATTTTTGTGAGCTTCAACAATATAAAGTGTTTGATAGCACTGTTGTTGTTAGCGCAAACACAAACTTGTGTTACAAACATGGTCTAGAGTTTATTTTCCCTCTTTTTGTGACCACGAACAATAAACGTTGTTTGTTACAAATATCTTTCTTGGCCCAAACTCAAATTTGTGTTGGAAACTTAGCTTATGGATTTTTTGAACTAATTTTGTGAGCGTTTACAATTTAAAGAGTTTGTTACCACTATTGTTGTTATCCCAAACACAAACTTGTGTTATAAACATGGTACGGAGATTATTTTACCTCTTTTTGTGACTGCAAAAAATAAACGTTGTTTGTTACAAATAATTGTTAGCGCAAACTCAAATTTGTGTTAGAAACATGGTTTAGGGTTTTTTTTTTAAATATTTTTGTGAGCGTTAATAATATAAAGTGTTTGTTACCACTATTGTTGTTAGCGCAAACACAAAATTGTGATATAAACATGGTTTGAGGTTTATTTTAACTCTTTTTGTGATCGCGAAAAATAAACATTGTTTGTTACAAATATCTTTGTTAGGGCAAACTCAAATTTGTGGTAGAAACATGGTTTAGGATTTTTTTCGATCTATTTGTGTGAGCGTTAATAATATAAAGTGTTTGATAGCACTATTGTTGTTAGCGCAAACACAAACTTGTGTTACAAACATGATCCACAGTTTAATTTCCCTCTTTTTGTGACCGCGAAAAATAAACGTTGTTTGTTACAAATATCTTTGCTGGCACAAACTCAAATTTGTGTTGGAAACTTAGCTTATGGTTTTTTTGAACTAATTTTGTGAGCGTTTACAATTTAAAGAGAATGTTACCACTATTGTTGTTATTGCAAACACAAACTTGTGTTATAAACATGGTACGGAGAGATTATTTTACCTCTTTTTGTGACTGCGAACAATAAACGTTGCTTGTTACAAATATTTGTTAACGCAAACTCAAATTTGTGTTAGAAACATGGTATAGGTTTTTATTAAAAATATTTTTGTGAGAGTTAACAATATAAAGTGTTTGTTACCACTATTGTTGTTAGCGCAAACACAATCTTGTGTTATAAAAATGGTTTAGAGTTTATTTTACCTCTTTTTGTTATCACGAACAATAAACTGTGTTTGTTACAAATATTTTCTTAGCGCAAACTCAAATTTGTGTTAGAAACATGGTTTAGGGTTTTTTTTAACTTTTTTTGTGAGGGATAACAATGTAAAGTGTTTGTTACCACTATTGATGTTAGCTCAAACACAAACTTGTGTTATAAACATGGTTTGAGGTTTATTTAACCTTATTTTGTGACCGCAAACAATAAACGTTGTTTGATAGAAATATCTTTGTTAGCGCTAACTCAAATTTTAGTTAGAAACATAGTTTAGAGTTTTTTTTAGCCATTTTGTGAGCTTCAACATTGTAAAGTGTTTTTTACCACTTTTGTTGTTAGCGCAAACACAAACTTGTGTTATGTACATGGTTTGGAGTTTATTTTAGCTCTTTTTGTGACCATGAACAATAAACGTTGTTTGTTACAATTATTTGTTAGCACAAACTCAAATTTTTGTTGGAAACTTAGTTTAGGGTTTTTTTGAACTATTTTTGTGAGCGTTAACAATATAACGAGTTTGTTACCACTATTGTTGTTAGCGCAAACACAAACTTGTGTTATAAACATGGTCAAGGTTTATTTAACCTCTTTTTGTGACCGCGAACAATAAACATTGTTTGTTACAAATATCTTCGTTAGCGCAAACTCAAATTTGTGTTAGAAACATGGTTTAGGGTGTTTTTTAACTATTTTTGTGAGCGTTAACAATAGAAAGTGTTTGTTACCACTATTGTTGTTAGCGCAGACACAAACTTGTGTTATAAACATAGTTCGGAGATTATTTTACCTCTTTTTGTGACCGCGAACAATAAACGTTGTTTGTTACAAATATCTTTGTTAGCGCAAACTCAAATTTGTGTTAGAAACATGGTTTAGGGTGGTTTTTAACTATTTTTGTGAGCGTTAACAATATAAAGTGTTTGATAGCACTGTTGTTGTTAGCGCAAACACAAACTTGTGTTATAAACATGGTCCAGAGTTTATTTTCCCTCTTTTTGTGACCGCGAACAATAAACGTTGTTTGTCACTAAAATCTTTGATAGCCCAAGCTTAAATTTGTGTTAAAACCATGGTTTAAGGTTTTATTTAACTATTTTTGTGAGCTTTAACAATATAAAGTGTTTGATGGCACTATTGTTGTTAGCGCAAACACAAACATGTGTTACAAACATGGTATAGATTTTATTTTACCTCTTTTTGTGACCGTGAATAATAAACGTTTTTTGTTACAAATATCTTTGCTAGCACAAACTCAAATTTGTGTTGGAAACTTAGCTTAGGGTTTTTTTGAACTAATTTTGTGAGCGTTAACAATATAAAGAGTTTGTTACCACTATTGTTGTTAGCGCAAACACAAACTTGTGTAATAAACATGGTTCGGAGATTATTTTACATCTTTTTGTTACCGCAAACAATAAACGTTGTTTGTTACAAATATCTTTGCTAGCACAAACTCAAATTTGTGTTGGAACTTGGTTTAAGGTTTTTTTTGACTATTTTTATGAGCGTTAACAATAGAAAGTGTTTGTTACCACTATTGTTGTTAGCGCAAACACAAACTTGTGTTATAAACATGGTTGGGAGATTATTTTACCTCTTTTTGTGACCGCGAACAATAAACGTTGTTTGTTACAAATATCTTTGTTAGCGCAAACTCAAATTTGTGTTAGAAACATGGTTTAAGGGTTTTTTTAAATATTTTTGTGAGCTTTAACAATAGAAAGTGTTTTATGGCACTATTGTTGTTAGCGCTGTTGTCCATAGCCATTTCTAGCCATGGATTCACCCTCGGAAGCACCACAGACTACCCAAAAACAGCCTACTTTGAATAAACACAGAATTCTACTGAAACAACAAATCAAGCTGAAACTACATTAACAGATAACATTTAGGATATAGAATAATATCACAAATTTTCAGACAAATATAATAAACAGAGTGATCACATCATCTAGACCAATTTGCAGAAAAACAGTCTGCCCGAACTTTAATAAAATAGACTAACTTCACAATGAAGTAAAACACAGACCAGGCACACAATAGCCTTGAAAATTTGTGACAATATTAAAAATATAAAGAGGAACAAACAGCAGAATTTCAGATAATTTTGCCAACAGATCTGAGAGTAATCCTCAGATAAAATTACCAAAAACACCATAAACAGTTTTGGTCCAAAAGTTCCCTAAGTGCAAAAATGACTAAGTCCTACAAATATATACTAGAGCTCATTACTGAGTGTACGGAAGCATACCAGCCGTACGCAATCTACAAGCTACCTCTATTAATGTTAGTATACCCGAATACTTTGAGGTATGCCAGAATGAATAAATCTACACTTATAACTAATACACAAAAAGACAAACCATTGTTGTAAATATTTACAAAGTACACACAATCTCACAAAATCGTATGCTCAGTCATGCTGAGTCACTCAACGAAACTCCTCAAATTTCGTCAAACAATCCGGGACGTCCAAAATAATCATCGTGTGATTGACGCGATTTCACGTCCCCACTACTTGAAAAATAACGGCGGCCTACATCCGCCGTCCGTCACTCTTATTTGGCACCCTCGATGTCACGCCACGTGGTCACAAAAAACCCAAACGAAATCCACGCGAGTCATCAAATATCCCACGACGTCGCGAAGTGAATTCACATCCACTTGAAATAATAATCGTACAACCAAAATCATTTCCGTATCGCAACCGCGTCCTTTGCAATAAATGCGGCTTGTCACAAATGAAGTACAAGCCATTTGTCATAAAGGTCGCCTGTCGCATATAAAGTACAATTGTTTAAATTAGATGCTCCGTACCGGCGACGTACATTTCGTATATTTCACATCGGATCGCGTCGCAATCCGCCGTCCATTTCTTGATGCAATCCACGCCACTCAATTACTCCCTCACGTCCCTTTAATTTTACTCGTACATTTACTCCCCCAATCCGTAAACCCATTCGAACCACCTCATTAATTTCAATAATATATTACGCACGCGAAACGTCGCGCACGCACAAAATGTCCCGTACGCACGAAACCAACTTTTCAAAACAACACTCCCCCGAAAATTTAGTTTCGTGCAACCGGGATAAAATATGCAGAGTGTCAAGTTTAACTGTACATTTCCGTACCTCTAAATTTCCATTTTTTTTTTCTTCCGTTCAAACGTCACCACTGCTTCCGCTGACGTCACCACTGCTTCAGCTGCCTGCTGCCATGTCTTCCAAAATCCATCCTTCCTAAACACACCATTGCTTTCGCTTCCTCTTTCTGGGTCTTCAAAAATAAAAACTTTCTTTTTCAACCAATTTCAAAATTCAAAATGTATAATCCGAAATTCCACAAAAATTATTAAATGTCAAAGGTAACCACCTCAATAAAATTACTTTTCACGTTGTTTTCTTTTGGCCACTTTTTGCACATGTTTTCTTCTATGGTTCATCCTTTGAATTCTACTTCTTTACTTCGTTTTCTTAATAAATTTTGGTATTCTCTCAATTTTCGCATTTTTATTTTCTTTCTCAATATTATAAACTTCATCTTTTACTCCACTTTTATCAACACTTTTTCTCTCTCCTTCTCTAAGTGCAATTATTTCCTCTTGCAAATTATTTTTAGTTTCCACTTCCAAGTGACCTTCACTTCCTCCAACCATTTTCACTTCATTAGCCTCTTCCTCTTGTAAATCTTTATCACTCACCAATCTCTTGTCGGAAAAATTGACAGAAACCGAATCCTTTTCTGTCACCAATTTCCCCACACTATTTTTGGTGACAGCAAATGTTTCCCTTCCTTCCTCATTTTCTATATTTCGAAAAACAGCAGTCGGCAAGCATACAAATTCATCAACTGAAAGTTTGTCCTTTTTGTTAACACTTTGACATATCGTTGGATCCATAAACACCTTTGGTTGCCTTTGTGTGGTAGGTCGGACTCGGTTCTTGTGAACTAGATTATTTTACCTCTTTTTGTGACTGCGAACTATAAACGTTGTTTGTTACAAATATCTTTGTTAGCGCAAACTCAAATTTGTCGTAGAAACATGGTTTAGGATTTTTTTCGATCTATTTATTTGAGCGTTCACAATGTAAAGTGTTTAATAGCACTATTGTTGTTAGCACAAACAAAAACTTGTGTTACGAATAGGTTCGGAGTTCAATTTACCTCTTTTTGTGACCGCAAACAATAAACTTTGTTTGTTACAAATATCTTTGTTAGCACAAACTCAAATTTGTGTTAGAAACATGGTTTAGGGTTATTTTTAACTTTTTTTGTGAGCGTTAACAATATAAAGTGTTTGTTACCACTATTGTTGTTAACGCAAACACAAACTTGTGTTATAAACATTGTTCGGACTTAATTTTACCTCTTTTTGTGATCGTGAACAATAAACGTTGTTTGTAACGAATATCTTTGTTAGCGCAAACTCAAATTTGTGTTAGAAACATGATTAAGGGTTTTTTTTAACTATTTTTGTGAGCGTTAACAATATAAAGTGTTTGATAGCACTGTTGTTGTTAGCTCAAACACAAACTTGTGTTACAAACATGGTCCAGAGTTTATTTTCCCTCTTTTTGTGACCGCGAACAATAAACGTTGTTTGTTACAAATATCTTTGATAGCCCAAGCTCAAATTTGTGTTAAAACCATAGTTTAAGGTTTTATTTAACTATTTTTGTGAGCTTTAACAATATAAAGTGTTTGATGGCACTATTGTTGTTAACGCAAACACAAACTTGTGTTATAAACATGGTTCGGACTTAATTTTACCTCTTTTTGTGATCGCGAACAATAAACGTTGTTTGTAACAAATATCTTTGTTAGCGCAATTTCAAATTTGTGTTAGAAACATGGTTAAGGGTTTTTTTTAACTATTTTTGTGAGCGTTAACAATATAAAGTGATTGATAGCACTGTTGTTGTTAGAACAAACACAAACTTGTGTTACAAACATGGTCCAGAGTTTATTTTCCCTCTTTTTGTGACCGCGAACAATAAACGTTGTTTGTTACAAATATCTTTGATAGCCCAAGCTCAAATTTGTGTTAAAACCATAGTGTAAGGGTTTATTTAACTATTTTTGTGAGCTTTAACAATATAAAGTGTTTGATGGCACTATTGTTGTTAGCGCAAACACAAACATGTGTTACAAACATGGTTTAGATTTTATTTTACCTCTTTCTGTGACCGTGAACAATAAACGTTGTTTGTTACAAATATCTTTGCTAGCACAAACTCAAATTTGTGTTGGAAACTTAGCTTAGGGTTTTTTTGAACTAATTTTGTGAGCGTTAACAATATAAAGAGTTTGTTACCACTATTGTTGTTAGCGCAAACACAAACTTGTGTTATAAACATGGTTTGGAGTTTATTTTACCTCTTTTGTGGCGGAGAACAATAAACGTTGTTTGTTACAAACATCTTTGTTAGGGCAAACTCAAATTTGTGGTTGAAACATGGTTTAGGATTTTTTTCAATCTATTTCTTTGAGCATTTACAATTTAAAGTGTTTGTTACCACTATTGTTGTTATCGCAAACACAAACTTGTGTTATAAACATGGTACGGAGATTCTTTTACCTCTTTTTGTGACCGTGAACTATAAACGTTATTTGTTACAAATATCTTTGTTAGCGCAAACTCAAATTTGTGTAAGAAACATGGTTTTGGGTTTTTTTTAACTATTTTTGTGAGCGTTACCAATATAAAGAGTTTTTTACCACTATTGTTGTTAGCACAAACAAAAACTTGTGTTATAAACATGGTTCGGATTTTATTTTAACTTTTTTTTTGACCGCGAAACAAACGTTGTTTGTTACAAATATCTTTGCTAGCACAAACTCAAATTTGTGTTGGAAACTTGGTTTATGGTTTTTTTTAACCATTTTTGTGAGCGTTAACAATATAAAGTGTTTGTTCCCACTATTGTTGTTATCGCAAACACAAACTTGTGTTATAAACATGATTCGGAGTTTATTTTACCTCTTTTTGTGGGGGCTAACAATAAACGTTGTTTGTTACAAACATCTTTGTTAGCGCAAACTCAAATCTGTGTTAAAACATGGTTCAGGGATTTTTTCAACTATTTCTTTGAGCGTTTACAATATAAAGAGTTTTTTACCACTATTGTTGTTAGCGCAAACACAAACTTGTGTTATAAACATGGTTCGGACTTAATTTTACCTCTTTTTATGATCGTGAACAATAAAGGTTGTTTGTTACAAACATCTTTGTTAGCGCAAACTCAAATCTGTGTTAAAACATGGTTTAGGGATTTTTTTAACTATTTCTTTGAGCATTTACAATTTAAAGTGTTTGTTACCACTATTGTTATATCGCAAAAACAAACTTGTGTTATATACATGGTACGGAGATTATTTTACCTCTTTTTGTGACTGCGAACTATAAACGTTGTTTGTTACAAATATCTTTGTTAGGGCAAACTCAAATTTGTGGTAGAAACATGGTTTAGGATTTTTTTCGATCTATTTATTTGAGCGTTAACAATGTAAAGTGTTTGATAGCACTATTGTTGTAAGCACAAACAAAAACTTGTGTTACAAATAGGTTCGGAGTTTATTTTACCTCTTTTTGTGACGGCAAACAATAAACTTTGTTTGTTACAAATATATTTGTTAGCACAAACTCAAATTTGTGTTAGAAACATGGTTTAGGGTTATTTTTAACTTTTTTTGTGAGCGTTAACAATATAAAGTGTTTGTTACCACTATTGTTGTTAACGCAAACACAAACTTGTGTTATAAACATGGTCCAGAGTTTATTTTCCCTCTTTTTGTGACCGCGAACAATAAACGTTGTTTGTTACAAATATCTTTGTAAGCGCAAACTCAAATTTGTGGTAGAAACATGGTTTAGGATTTTTTTCGATCTATTTTTGTGCGCGTTAATAGTATAAAGTGTTTGATAGCACTATTGT
>JBBHKE010001705.1:0-37035 GCA_037447655.1 Zygnema cylindricum
ACCAAAAAAAAAAAAAAAAAAATGTATTGTCCCTATAATCCAACATTCTTGTACTTTGTACACTTTGGGCATCGTGGAAGTACGTGACATCATGATCAGCGTCGCAAATCTGACACGGTAGTACACTATTCATTTCGAAAATCTTAGGGAACGTGACAAAGCGTCGCAAATCTGACGCGGTAGTACAATATTCATTTCGCAAATCTTAGGCAACGCGACAAAGCGTCGCAAATCTGACAGAGTAGTACACTATTCATTTCGTAAAAATCTTAAAGAACGCGACAAAGCGTCGCAAATCTGAAACGGTAGTAAACACTATTCATTTTGCAAATCTTAAAGAACGCGACAAATCGTAATTATTAGCTTATTCCGTCGTACATTGTTTAATTTTGTACTTTTTCGGTTACGGGCGGGCACGGTTAGTCGCGAAAAATGAAGATTCGGTTAATTTTTTTTTTCGTAAACGACGGTCGGTTAACAGTTAACAATTTTGGAGCGTGACAAAACTCGGTCGGCGTCGGTTACTCAGATTTTGAAAAAAAAAAAACGTTCGGTTTCGGGTATGAAATTTTTTGACTTTTGCGACCTCTGCTTTACAGTGTTCTGATTGGCCAACCAGCCAGTCGTAAGATCTGACTACAAAGCTCATTTGTAAGTAGTGTTGGGCATCGAGGACCGTTTGCCGATATTCAATATATATCGAATTTCATGTACCCGATAATCGATATATCGTTTCGATATCTCGAATTTCAATTTATCGCGATATGTCGTATCGCCAATAAATCGAAGATTTAAAAAAAAAAAATCTCACATGTTATCAAAGTCACGTGACTTTTGACAAAGTGACTGTAAAATCTTTGCCGGAAAGAAATACGGTTTTTTCCTGAAAGTCAGCAGAGTGAAGGAGATCTCTAAGGTACATTGACGAGGTACACTTGTGAAGTACACGTACGTCATACGCAAGTATGATTTTCTAAGCCAAAAAGGTCGGTTTCCAGATATTTGATGATTTTTTAGATTTGATAGTCAGCTTTCGTGAAACCACTCATATCAAAACACTTATATAAAACTTATTTACAAACCATACGTGATGTACCCGAGGCCTCTGTAATACATAAATTTTGTTGTCCGTACTATTACAAAGACCTCCTCGTGTAACCATACCCCAAATAAGTAATCATTAGAATTACAGAATTAGTATTTTTTTGTCGGTTGCCTTTTGCGGCGTCTACTTTTAAGTCACGGAACCAAAATCACGGCATACGTGGCGTATTAGACAATTTGACTTTTTCACTAAAATAACATATTATATACAAAAATAAAAATATTAAATTTAAAAAATACTATATATCGCGATAATTTATGTTGGTCTCAGTACGATATATCGAGGATTCTTCTCGATCGATATTCGATATATCGAATATCGAAATTATCGCGATATGAATTTACCCGATACCCAACACTACTTGTAAGACTTCAAGCTGTTCATAACATAGTTCAAAAATAGGCGTTTTGTTGTAGGCCGCCTTTAGCGTAAGTTGTGTTACGGGCTTTCCATGTGATCTTCTTAGGTCACTACTTTGATCAACGACCGTCCGATCGTCCAAATCTGACGGTTTAAATTAAAAATACCTCAAAACTCACAGAAAAATAATTTTTTGTCCGAATGTTTTTCAAAATTTAGACATGACGTTTAATTCTCTATCGATCGATGTGCAACTCAACCTTGTTTCTATTTTTTTTCATTTTGCGACCAATACAATATGGGTCTTAAGTTCATATTGTATGTTTTGCGTACAATAGGCATATTGTATGGGCATAATTTCACCTACTTTAAAACTATGGTTCATAAAGAGCAACCAGTATTTGTTCGGAGATATTTTTTGGCAATAAATTTCAAGCCAATTCTGCCATCAGGTCCTGTCTTTTTAACGTAGCTCTCGTGTGCGTGTCCTTTTTTGGATGATAATACGACGACATACGTTCAGATATTGAAATTCGTGAAAGATTTATCAGGCGTAGAATCCCTATGTATGATTTGTACTTGCGATCGTCAAAAAATTTCCAGGTGTTCAAACTGAATGTGCGATTTGTACAAGATTATAAGATGGGGATTTGTAAATAGCCTTTATTTCGTGTTAGGGTGGCGTTCCAAAAGGATTTCCGTAATCGTACGAATAACATTACAAAATGCAACACTTTGAACGATGCAATGCTACACTTTTAACGATGTTTTGTCGCGCAGAGTCTGTAATCCACGTGCTAAAAAATGAGTGGTACCACGTAAGAAAAGATCGTATATTGAAAATCGTCAAATCTTTTTTACACCGACCAACTTCAACTCGAAATCGTCATTTGCATACCATGTACATGCGGACCATGGCATCGTACCACACAAATTTTGTAGTCTTTGCAAATGTTTGTCAGACGCCAACTCATTGTTTTTAAGGTTTCTGCGTTTTCGCGTGATGAATGAGGGCTTCCACAAATAGTGTGAAGGATGGCCGGTAACAAAAATAGCGCAACGAAAGCTCGTTACGAGATCACTTTCAAGATTTTCGTTGAATTTTTGAATGGATATATCATGTGCGAAATTTTTCGATTTCCGTTGGTTGCCGTCTTGACACGTACATTCATTATCTAACGTGTCGCAACTCAATTTTTTCTGTAAATGTTGATGTACATCCTCGAGGTACATCACCATTTACAGAAACTTTCGACTCGAATGCTTCGCGAAAAAACATCCAACTGTCATTGTTACCTCCCAGACCTTTCGAGAATATTGGCAAAATTAACTGTAATGTAGTTCGTGTATGAAAACAAAATAAAAAGTACGGCGTACTACGGATAAGTCCGGATTTTTGTAAATAACCTCACTTTTCGTCTGATAGAACGCCACCCTTAGACTATGAAGTCTATTAGTCCTTTCAATTCTTTCAAGCATATGGCGCCTGATGGAGTAATTACATGTGCGCGTTTATTTTGAATGATGGCGTTATTGACCAATATTTACTAGGATGAAAGTGCATGTTTTTTGTAGAGAATCACATTGTTTTCCATTCAAATACTGTGATGACTTCTCCAGTAAAACCAATCTCAGGGCTCGTGTAATTCACTTGTAAGGGTAAACACTCGGATATCAAATATGTATTTCTAGTTTAGTATGAAACATCTGGTTATGTAACTTGGTTACGTGACATGGTATGGCATTCTGTCCTTTGGTTTGACCCGTGCATTTAGCCATTAATATATTCACACCATAAATGTTAAAAAAAACAACAATTAAAGTTTTCTTTCACCTATTCATCTTGTTTTTCTCCTTTCATGCAATGCATTCTCATTGCGAAAATAATTAGCTTTGGATTTAACGTGCGAAGACACCCACCTTTCAAAGTTCTAGTTAACTTTCACATATACAGAGAAAAGAACTAGTCAAGAGATAAAGAGGTTATTAATCCAATAACATTACAAGATACCCTTCTTGTAAAAGTGAACCAATTGTAAATCTCTTATTTTCCAAGAGGTCATTAACCTCCTCTTGCACCTCGACTAAGAAAACATTAAGGAAAGAAAATCTTGTCAGACCTCCCTCTACATTTTTTTTATTAGTGGGACCCTTGTATCCCTCAGTGTGTTTATACTGCACTACAATAGGCGTTGTAGTGACGGGTACTACGTGTATTATGAACGCGTATCATTCCACACTTTTCGGCTGCATTTTCGTACGTTACAGTAGCGTTTCAGACTTTCGAACACGAAACAAACATTTTACATTCTCCCACATTACTTGCAAAAGGTTGTACCTCATACTATTATTTTAGTCGTTGGATGAGCCCCTAAAATTTGATCTAGATGTGTTCTGGTTGCAGAGTGAACTTTTCTGTCACCTTTTACTAAAGAATACCGTGTAAAGAATACCGTGTAACTCATACAGAAAGTGGTTTATACTAGTTTTCGGGAAAGACTCCTCGGAGTCTCCACAATTCAAGCAAGCGGGAACAGTCTGTATATAAGTTGAACATTGAAATAAAAATCTCAAAAATCTCAAATTTTTGTTATATAATTCATTATTTGAAAGCTAACTATTACTTAGGCTTGAATTTTTCTTGTGCTTATCCCTAAATGATTTTTTTTTTTATCTTTTCGAGTACTACTTTGAGATTTTTGGTAGACTAGAGCTCGAATTTCTGTAAAGTTTTTGAGATTATACTTGTGCCAGATGAGAACATTTTCGGTTTAATTTCAAAATGTTTAATTTTAAAAGTTACTGCATCTTTCCTTTTGTTTAGCCAGTTAGAACTCGATATACACATCTTTATTGCTACTTTGAGCAATGTTTTATAGTGTTGGGTATCGAGGGCATGTTGCCAATATTCGATATATATCAAATTTCAGGTACCCGATATTTGATATATCGAAAAGCTAAACATCGCGATATTTTCGCGATATGTACAATTTTTTTTTCTCTAAATTTTTGTCAAACCCCACCCCACCCCCCCCCTCGTGGCGCACGCTCAGTGGAAGGTGATTTTCCGTACATAATTCCGTACTCTTTTCCGTATTATATCTGTACAGACAACCACTTTTAACCCAAATATACCGCGATAATTTATGTTGGTCTCGGTATGATGTATAGAGGACTTTCCTCGATCGATATTCGATGTATCGAATATCGAAATTTTCGCGATATGAAATTACCCGATACCTAACACTAATATTTTAACTAAAAGCAAAATTATACCGAACCTATTTATAAAACAACTAAATAAATAACAAAATTGTATCTTGCGTTAAATTGTATTATAGGGATAATGTTGTTTGGCAGCACAAAACAAAAATAATATGAAACCCTAATAATTGCAATGCGTCTCTTTTTCCGTTCCACACCTGTCCATGCAAAAAATAAATCGACATCAAATTGAAAAAAAAACCGCATATCAGATATAGAAGGCACTTGCTGCACTTAGAATAACCGTTGAAAACGTGAGTAAGCATTATTTTGAGACGGAAGGGAGAGAGAGAGGGGGAGAGGGAGGGGGAGGTGAGATAGCAGACTTGCTATCCGCACTTATCACTAAAGATATTGTGATAGTCAAGTGAACTTCCCACAAAATCAAGTACATGTACTCTTAAAGGTGATCTCATTCAAATCGAGTCCATGAATAGTTTATAAGCTACTAAATATTGAAAGTTGACAAGGTACAAGTTTTTGCATGCAATCTTTAAAATGCAACATCACACCATTTTTTAGTGAAATACATTCAGATTTTCTATACAAAGTATTTGTTTGGAGGCATTGCATTATCTCATGATGTAATTGTTATTAAGACACGATTTACCTCACACCATAGGACGCATTTTATTTTCTCATAAGACATCAATATATTAATCGTAGAAGGGCACTACAAACAACATTATCTCTTATTAAAAGCCCTCAACTCTTGAAAGAACTCACTCCTCACTACTACACCTTGAAAAGGTAATCTTGGCCAAGGGTGAACCTTCGTCATCGAAAAGTGGGGTAGTTTATAAGAATACGTTTATTTTGGTTCAAAATCGTATTATTTTCATTTTGTTGTTTCTGTTTTTTTTCTAAATATGTTATTCTTTAAGAGTATACGTGTAAACATTGACAAATTTGTTTCATTTTGCACCCGCGAAGCAAATGCTATATCATCAAGTAGATGACAGGTGTC
This sequence comes from Zygnema cylindricum, assembly GCA_037447655.1. NCBI lineage: Eukaryota > Viridiplantae > Streptophyta > Zygnematophyceae > Zygnematales > Zygnemataceae > Zygnema > Zygnema cylindricum. The sequence goes on from JBBHKE010001705.1 coordinate 5,697, forward strand.
CTCGATCTCCTCAATAAAGGCGGTAGCGGGCTACAAGACGTGTACAATCATTACATTTGGATAACAAATATAACTGCCACAATAGACAACCAATGACTCATTTGCACATGATAGCAGTCATGTGACTTCCGATAAGGTAGAAGTCAGAGCCTCCCAAATCAACATGAAAATCATCGTTAAAGAATATCTTCTACCTTCATTGACGGTTTACCTCGGTTTTTGATGTTTTTTTGGAGGTTGTGTGAAACTTCTTCTTCGTAATATGAGGTGCAACGTGAATATCTTAAGGTAAATAAATTGTTTGTGAAGGGAAATAAACACTTCTACTTAGGCTATTTTGACATAAAGGGAACAAAGGATAAACACTAACTAACACACTAACACAAATTTTGTAGACTTTGTCGTAGTCGATGTTGTATTACGTGTTTACATAGTAGACGTTTAGACGTGTCATAGGTTCGCACGATTTCCCCTATTTTTGATTATTATGAATAAAACATGAGTTTCACTTGTCGACGCACCTCACTTTTGCGTGTCGACCTTACTAGGTGACACATTTTTGTAATTTTGTGCGGAATAACGACAAGTTAATGTACTTAATGGCACATTCGTACATTACACTACTTAAGGTATGTGCCCGTGTAATTGGTACTTGGAACTAGTACTTTGGATTTTAGAGAAAATTCTCCGTACTACTTTTCCTAGCGTTCCAATGTGCGAAAATTAAATGCAAGCTTTGAGAAGTGACGATTGTAGAAGTAGGTACACCTTGTGGTGGATGAAAACGACTACGAAACTTTGACAATAGATGAAGCCTACAAAATAGTGACAATTGTCGACGTCTATATTTTGGTGACATTGTAGATGTTTAGGGTTTTGTGACATTGTGGCGTCATGCTCACTCGTGACAGCGGCGACGTCACTACACCATGAATTGTAGTTAGCATTAAGAAATAATAACCGTAAAAAATAAATTAGTGTTATTAACTCTAATTGGCTTTTTTTCCGTAATAGTTAAATTAAATTAGGGACACGTACAGAATTTGACAAAACGTACATTTTCACGTCATTATGCGTTGGCACTAGGCGGTTTTGAAAACTCGGTTACATGGTAACGCCTGTATTAAATATTTTTGTGTACGTTTTTACTAAATAAAGTACAGTTTTGCACTATCAAACACCGACCGTACTCTACACTATTTAAAAAAACACTATATTAGAGTTGTTAACGCGAAATTCAAAAGTACATTAAATAATGTAGAAAAATATGTAGAGTTATTTACTCTATTTAAAGTATTAGGGTTAAAATTTGGGGTTACAAAATTAGCGTTTAAAAAGCTAGTTACAATTCACAGTGTAATCCGAAATCCTTTCGCCACAACTTTTGATTGCATTTTTTCTTATTTTCTCACTCAACCTGCCATTAAAATACACCCAAATGTCTCTTTTTAAAAAACTCTTTCATTTCATACCCGTATCCTCGAATTTTGTTCTAATAAGTATGAGATAAGAGCAGGAGTGTGGGAAGGAGAGGGAGAGGTATTGAAAAGTAAGCTTTAGAAAGTCTTTGAAATTTGAGTCTAGGACTTAGAATATTTTTGGAATACCAACTGTTCAATATTGACCAAATTTAGTGTGATTTTTTTTTTGTAGTATCTACACGAATTGATATCTTTAAGTTAATTAGTGTGTAGGGCCGCCAATGAATGTAGACGTGATAAGAATCATCCGGATTTTTAGGGTATAGATATTGTTAGTGGACAATTCTGGTCCAAACACTTAGATTTTTGTCAGTAGGGTGTCTGGTGAACCATGTACATACGTTTTTGATGTTTTCTAGATATTTTAGATGTTTTTTAGATCTTTTAGATGTTTTCTAGATCTTTTGAGTATTTAGTTCAATTAGGATTGATCAATTCAATACAAAATTTACATTTTACACAAGAATTAAGGAAATGAGAGCACTGAGTGCAGTTTAAGGTGTTTTATGCTCTATTGTCTCTAATTTGCTTGTAGTACATGTTTGTTTGGTTGAAATACCTCTTTCGTTTGGAGTTATATATCTTACACTATAGATCTAGTCTTTTAGGCATTTCTCTTTGGGTTTGCTTCCGCTAACATGTCTGATAATGGCTCAGCTCCTATTGCAAGTGCTCCTATTAGCCCTAGTGCTCCACCTGCTCCTGCTGGTGCAAGTGTGACTCCTAGTGGGAGTGGATCACAGCCGAGTCTTAATGCCCATGACCTTCAACAAGAGGCGTCGACGGCGTAAACTTCCACGAAGGACCCATGAATGAAAGTGGTGGTCAAAGACTCCTACAATTTTATTTCCGTACATGCGCGAGACAGACAAGGAAAAAATAGCTACACCTTTAATCGATTTTAGCTAGAATAAAGCTGATTTGGCGCCCCCAATTTTGAGCCTCGAACGTGAAATAGAATTAACAACTTTGATTAAATTTTTAAGTTAATTAAGGTACATTGTGAATCGTAATTAGCGTTAATAACGCCAATATTGCCACCCCTAATTTTGACCCCAAAACCTTAAATAGAGTAGTCAACTCTAAAATTTTCTTTACATTATATAAGGTAATTTTGAATTTTGCAAACTGGAAAAAATGAAAAAATCGCGCGATTTGAACAACTATTGTAAAAACGTACAAAAAAATATTTAATACAAGGCGTTATCATGTAACTGCGCTTTCACAAACCGCCTAGTGCAAACGTTATAATAACGCTGAAATGTACGCTTTGTCAGATTCTGTAAAATACCTAGTTTAATGTAAATATATTCAGCGCGGATAACTATTACGGAATGAAACCCAAATTAGAAATAGAGTTTTTTTTTTTGAGAAAACGAAAAAACCCAAATTAGAGTTAACAACACAAATTACTTTTTTACACTAATTATTTTTTTACACTAATTACGATTCACGATGTACTGGTTAATTAGCGTTAATAACGTTAATTTATGGTCATCTTGAATAGTATGGTGTACGGAATGTGGCAGTCCGTACTAAAGCTGCTAGTTATTTCGTACAAACGTACAAACTAGTCAGGAAAAGGCGTCAACAATGGAAATTGAGTGCATCGCCAGTTAAAAGCGCACTTAGATTTGATTTCTCATTGGTAAAGACGACAAAAAACCATGCGAACTTGTTCTCACATGTTCAAACTGTTAAGGGACATTTAGCGTCAGGTTATTTTTGTGTTGTCCGTACTTTTTCTTACGTCGGTCAAGTCTTGTTGACCGTCTTTTTCGGACGTCTCACTTTTGGTCTTGTCCGTACTTCCATACGTCGGTCCAGTCATTTGTACTTTTTCGTTACATACTCGGTCTAGTCTTTTTACATAGAAGTCCTTTGACCGTCCGTCCAGTCTTTTGGGCGACGGTCCAGTCTTTTGTCTTATATACATTTGTTAGAATCTAGACTAGGATCCCTTTGTTACAGCGCACCGTATATCGCTTAGACTCCACAATAATTAGCATTGTATATTTTGTATATAAGTGACTCTTCTCACTTAATGAAATCATCCCAAATACAATTCAATTCCTCTCTTCAATGCATTGATCTTTCTCTTGTGTACAATTTCATGGCTTCCGCGAATCCACCTCCAATAGGCTATGAGCCTAGCCATGCCACTTCTAATAGTATCCAGAAGTTTGATGGCCAAAACTTCTATGATTGGTCATTTTCAGCCATGCATATTTTTAAACACGAGAAGATTTGGGACCATTTTATAGGAATTTCAAAACCTCCTATCCTTTCCTCTACTGATACACCAACAGAAAAAGTTACAAAAGAGTTGGCAATAGCTACATGGAAACAAAAGGATGAGGATGCGCACGCTTGCCTAGTGATGTCACTTTTACAAAGAGCACTCGTCTTATTCGATGCGCCTCCTCTTTCGCCGAGGCTTGGAGTCGTCTTCAAGTAGCTTACATTCAAACCCGATGGGCCGCTCGCCGAATTCAAAAACGAGCGTTTTTTAACTCCGTGAAAAAGCCGTCGGAATCTATGCAAGATTGGATTAGCACAGTCGAATTGTCGGCCGGAAAATGCACCATGATCGGCGTGCATCTTTCCGACGAGGAACTCTCTTCAACCCTTTTGGGAGGACTCCCTGAAACCTTTTCCCCTTTCATTTCCTCGTTTGACAATCTAGACCAATCCATTCCCTTTCACTCACTTTGTACCAAACTCTTGCATAAAGAGACAAAACTTCTCTTTTTTTTTGCTCAAAATCTCTCTCATGCAAATGCCTTTATCGCTGAAAATCAAAAGACTAACTCTGGGGGGGGTGCAGCGTTTGTTTTGTACCTACTGCAAAACAAAAAGACATTTTGTTGAAGACTGTCAAAAATTGGCAAGGCGGAAGGCAGCTGAGGCTTCCAATCCCCCTAAAACTGGAGGGAATGCCAACGCTGCCCATGCCAACCCACCAGTTCTTCCTACCCCCCTTCTCCCTACACACCTTGCTTTTCCTCCAAATTTTCTTTATCCTCACCATTATTCCCCTTCTCCATCCCTTCCACAATCTTATAACGCCGTAGCGCACTATGCCTCTTCAAACCCCGTTAACCTCCCCTGGTCGACCGCTTTCTCTCCACATTTTCCCTCTAATTATCCCACTCCAGTAGTTTCCCCTTTTGCCCTCCCTCCCTCACCAGAATTTGGATATGGCAATGTTGCCCATCTTATCCCAAATTTTGTCACTCCGGATACTCAATTTCCTCAAGGTACGCTTTTCTATCTCAAACCCCTAATGATTGGCTAATAGATAGTGGTGCTAGTCACCACCTTTCATCGCGATCTGATTGGTTCACTCACCTTTCTCCTCTATCATCTCCTATGGAGATTCGTTTAGGAGACGACCGCATTCTATTGCCTACCCATTCTGGCGACGTCAAAGTCCCTAATGTGTCTATTCACATTCGGAACGTACTCTTTGTTCTTGGTCTAGCTAGGAATTTATTTTCTGTCAAAGTCGCCACTTCTGATGGCTTAAAGGCTGAATTTAATAATGATAGAGTAACGTTTTTTGATAGAAAAGACAATAGTACTGTAGGTTTTGGCGTAGCACGAGATTCTATGTACGTCTTCCAATCCTATAGTACGCCAAAATTTTTTTTTTTAAGTGCTAGCGTTGAAAGTTTTCCACTTTGGCATTTACGATATGGTCATTTAAATAGCGAAAGTTTGCGTACCTTGCCAAATCTTGTAACTGGACTAAATTCATTCACTAACAAATCTTTGGATTTTTGTCACGGTTGCGTGCAAGGAAAAATGTCGCGTCACTCATTTTCTAGTAGCGCTACAGTCATCACTGAACCACTTGCACTTGTACACACTGACATGTGTGGTCCCATGCGCATTCGTAGCTACAGTGGATCATTTTATTTTGTCACTTTCATTGACCACGCCACTCGCTTTTCACACTTGTATCTAATCTGTCATAAATCTGAAGCTTTTGCCCGATTTCAAGAATTTAAGGCGTTGGCAAAAAATTTTCACAACAAACGAATCAAAGTCTTGCGTAGTGACAACGGTGGCGAATTTTTGTCCAACCAGTTTTTTGAATTTCTCATGCAACATAGAATCTCACGTCATTTAACAGCCCCTCGGACGCCACAACAAAACGACATTGCAAAAAGGTACAATCGAACATTACATGACATGTCACGCTTATGCTGTATTTTGCAAATTTGACTTATGAATTTTGGGCAGAGGCTGTCGTTTGCGCAAATTACTTACGCAATCTTTGTCCCACTAACGCTTTACCAAAATCTACTCCAATGGAAGCATGGTCCTTTGTCAAACCAGATATGCGCCACCTTAAAATCTTTTGTTGTGAAGCATGGTACAAAGACCTCCTCCAATGAGACGGCAAATTGGGCGCTCGCGCATTTCGTGGCATTTTCGTTGTGTATGCTCCAAATTCCAAAGTTTATCGCATCTGGAGTCCTTCTCAGCATCGCGTCATCACCACCAGAGAAGTAACTTTCAACGAAACGCCACTTCTCCAAACCTTGTATCGTATACCCTTCCCTTCCCCTCTTCCCCAATTATCCGACCTTTCTTCCCTCACCCTCTATAACCATCTTCCCCCAAACCTCCCCCTTCAATCTCTTCATCCATCAGAATTCACCTACTTTACACCTTCCCACCTCTCTTCTCTTAATCCTCCTATATTTTTTCCCTCATCATCTTCAAGTCCCCCTCCTCCTCAATCTTCCCCTACCCCCCTTGTTTTCCCAACTGCTCCCATCACTCCTGCCAGCCACTCACCTGCCCTTCCTCTTCATCCTGTCACAAATTCTGAAGATACTACCTCCTCTCTCTCTCTTTTCCAAGATGATCCTCTTTTTGACAATCTTTCCCCCACATTTTTTTCCCACTCACCTTTTTATGGGCCTTTTGCTCCTCTTGAGACTTCACTTCCTCAGCTTGAGCCTTCCTCTCTTCCTGACCCCTCTATTTTACCTTGTCGAAACCCCGCACGCTCTAGAGTTCCCCTTTCTCGGCTAATTATTTCCACAGGCCATGCCTCTCTAGCTTACGCTTACTCGGTTGGGGCCTCTGCCTCTTTTATTTCAGCCCCTCTCTCTCAAAGCTGCCCTAAAACGTCCTGATGCCTCCCTTTGGAAAATCGCCGCTGATGCTGAATTCAAAGCCTTACTTTCCTACAAAACATGGAATCTTGTTCCCCTTCCCCCTAGAAGAAAGGCAATTGGTTCGAAATGGGTCTTCAGTGCAAAACAAAAAGCGGATGGATCCGTGGACAAATACAAAGCTTGCTTGGTGGCGAAGGGATTTTCCCAAATCGAAGGTATAGATTTAACTGAAACCTTTGTTGCTGTTGCTTGGTTGACATCTATCCGGAATTTACTTGCTTTAGCTGTTGAACATGATTTCCATGTTCATCAGATGGATGTTAAATATGCATTCTTAAATGGGATCTTGTCTGAGGACATTTACATGCATCAGCTTGAAAGCTATATTTCCTCTGGATCTGAACATTTGGTTTGCCATCTCATTAACACAATCTATGGATTAAAACAATCCCTCCGTGTATGGAACCATACCATAGATGCCATTATGCGGAAAAAAGATTTACCCGAATTGATGACGATTTTAGCATTTACTCTTGTGGCTCTGGCACCTCTTTGATCATTGTTGCCATCTTTGTCGACGATCTCCTTCTTGTTGGTCCTTCCCTCTTTGAAATCTCCACATTCAAATCTCTCCTTCAGACCCATTTTGACATGGCCGATCTAGGTGAGCTCACTTATTATTTGGGCATTCAAGTTTCTCGTAATCGCTCGGCTCGCACCCTCTCTCTCTCATGAGACCTTTATCTCTGATATTTTGGAACTCTTTGGCATGGCAGAGTGCTCCTCCCTTTCCACTCTTTTAGATGTCAATGCCCCTCTCATCCCTTCCATTGACTCCCTTCTCTCTCCCTCCCTCCATGCCACTTACCGCTCGATGGTCGGGGCCCTTATGTACGCCATGCAGGCCACCCGCCCTGACATTGCCACAGCTGTCACTAAAATCAGTCAATTCCTTCAACGTCCTTCTCTTGATCATCTTGCCGCAGCCACACATGTCTTTCGTTATCTACAGGGCACTTAAACTCTTTGTCTTACATATTCTTCCTCTGGCTCTAGTACTCTTACGCGTTTTGTTGAATCAGATTGGGCACAAGATGAGCTTTCCCGCCGTTCCACCACTGGCTCGTGCTTCTTTTTGGGCAATGGTTTTGCTTCTTTTTGGGCAATGGTTTATCTCTTTGTCATGCAAGAAGTAGCCTACTGTTGAAAAGAGGTAATTAATAGTTCACTTCCCTATTTTAGTTTTGTTTTAAAGAAAGAGAGTAAGGATCAAAGGCGCGCCATGGCTGCCGCCATATTTCGAAAGTGGCAGTTTTTGCAGTTAAAGGTATTTTGGCTAAAACGATGCCTAGGTCTAGATGTGAACCTATGACCTCTAGATTCTATATAGCCTAACGCCTTAACCATTAAGGCGTTACGAAACGATACACGTGACGGGTTTCATAAATATATAAACATTAACGAAACAGCTAATTAACAGCAGACTAACCAAAATGAGCAATTTCTGTATGTACGCGAATCTGAACCGTGTAAAATATGTTTTGATCGGACGGCCGGCATGATAGCCGCCACGCGAAGTGAGATTTTTGGCGGCATACGGATATAGCGTCACGCGGTGCCACGTGGCGCCACATTATTTGATACCGGAGAAGATGGGAGGAGGAACCATGGCTTCCGATATGACAGGTCCTTCCCTCTCTAAAATATCCACTGTCAAATCTCTCCTTCAAACCCATTTTGACATGGCCGATCTAGGTGAGCTCACTTATTATTTAGGCATTCAAGTTTATCGTAATGGCTCGGCTCGCACCCTCTCTCTCTCTCTCACGATACCTTTATCTTTGATCTTTTTGGACGCTTTGGCATGGCAGAGTGCTCCTCCCTTTCCACTCTTTTAGATGCCAATGCCCCTCTCCTCCTTTCCACTGACTCCATTCTCTCCCCCTCCCTCCATACCATTTACCGCTCGATGGTTGGGGCCCTTATGTACGCCATGTAGGCCACCCGCCCTGACATTGTCACAGCTATCACTAAACTAAGTCAATTCCTTCAACGTCCTTCTCTTGATAATCTTGCCACAGCCAAACATGTCTTTCGTTTTCTACAGGGCACTAAAACTCTTTGTCTCACATATTTTTCCTCTGGCACTAGTTCTTTTACGGGTTTTGTTGATTCAGACTAGGCAAAAGATCAGCTTTCCCGCCGTTCCACCACTGGCTCGTGCTTCTTTTTGGGCAATGGTCTTATCTCTTGGTCATGCAAAAAGCAACCTACCACGGCATGCTCCAGCACTGAGGCGGAATATATGGCCGCTTGTCACGCCGCCAAGGAAGCTGTCTGGCTTCGGACTCTACTTTCCAATCTTGGGTTTCCCCCTTCAGCCCCTACTCCTATCTTTTCTGATTCCCAGGGAGCTCTTGCTTTGATCCGCAATCCTGTTCACCACAAGCGGACGAAGCACATCGACATGCAGTATCATTACTCTCGGGAGCGGGTCGAAGATGGCACTCTCCAGTTTCTTTATGTCAAATCCGCCGACCAAGTGGCCGATTATCTCACCAAGGCTCTTCATCGCCCTCACTTTGAGCAGCACCGCCTCTCCTCTAGCCTTCGTCTTCTTTTTCCTCATGGCTAATTTTCCTTTGTTTTCATCTCAATCGACTTCCTAGTTTTTGTTTGAGGAAGGGTGTTAAGGGACATTTGGCGACAAATTATTTTTGTCTTGCTCGTACTTTTCTTACGTCGGTCAAGTCTTGTTGACTGCTTCTCCAGACGACTTACTTTTGGTCTTGTCCGTACTTCCATACGTTTGTCCAGTCTTTTGTACTTTTTACATATGTCGGCCTAGTTTTTTCTTACGTACACGACTTTTGACCGCTGTTCGAGTCCTTTGGGCAACGGTCCAATCTTTCTTTTTGTCCTACATACATTTATTTGAATTTAGATTAGGATCACTTTGTTAAAGCGCACCGTAGAGCGCTTAGACTCCATAGTAATTAGCATTGTATATTTTGTATATAAGTGACTCTTCTCACTTAATGAAATCATCCCTAATACAAATCAAATCCTCTCTCCAATGCATTGATCTTTCTCTTGTGTACAATTTCATGGCTTCCGCCAATCCACCTTCAATAGTTTTCGGCTTTGACATGTTTTGGCTTTCATGCCCGCACGTCTGTTTTAGTTTCTTGTATGCTCTTTTGATTTATAGATATGTTGGTTGATTTGCTTGCTGGCACGTGTTATGATAGTGGAAGACATAAAATAATGTTTGTAAAGTGAAGTAACATTTATGGAGAAGTAACTCTTGGAATTTGAAACAAATTGGGTTGCGCTTTATGAATTTGCAGGAAAGACGACCTTTTTGAAAAGATTGAAGTCAGGTGAATTCAATGAGAGCTATGAGCGTAAGATGTTTTCATCAATCTTGTTTATCTTATTGATTTTCACATATTATTGTGTTTGATTGGTTGATTCTATTTTTTTATTCTAATATTAAGTCTATCTCTAATCTTGCAGTATGTTCTTAATTTCTCCACAGTATTTGCTCAAATTTACTTCTCATTTTGAAGAACCATTTTGGCCATTATCTTTTGCAGGAACAACAAATTCCGTTGATTTTCATTGCATAGACTTGTTTAACAATCGTAGACCAATCAGATTTACTTCCTTTAATACCTCTGGCCGCCACGGTGGATTGCGTGGTTTTGAATGGTAAGTTCTTGAAGTTAGAATTCGCGGTCTGTTAAGGTCAAGTTCGTTTTATGTAAACCTCACACAAGACACATAGCTCATTCTTTTCTTTTTCCGACAAATATTGTCATTTTGATGTAATGTCTTATGTAGGGTTTATTATACAACAAGTTTAGAAGATGTTTTCCCTCATGATGGTTACGTGTAAGTTCAGTTCATACTTATCGAGCTAACAAGTGTGCCTTTTTTTTGCATGTATGTGTGTATATAAATAAAAATATATATATATATATGTATATATATATATATATATATATATATATACTTTTATTTATATACACACATACATGCAAAAAAAAGGCACACTTGTTTGCTCGATATATGTTTATATATATGTATATATATGTACCTATAAATATATATATATGTACATATATGTATTTTTATGTTTATATATATATATATGTATATATATCTTTATATGTATGTATGTATGTATATATATACATATATATATGCATATGCATGTACATTTATATGTTGTTCTACATCCACGGTTACATCCACGGTTGTAGGAGGAGAACCAGCAAGAGTAGTGGAAGTAGACATTAAAAACAGCAGAAGCTATCAAAACACCTACTAAATAGCCAACTTTTATCCATTACAAAATATAACTCAAAAGGCCAATATGCCTCAAATTTGTAACAGTGATACACACACATTAAACTGTGATTTCCCAAAATTGTAGCCCAAATGACCTTGTAAACCATAAGATATGATGTTTGGAAGTTTCCCAAAAAACTACCCTTAGAAAATCATATTCCCAAAACTGGATGATTCAAATTTGACTAAGTCCTAAACTATATGCTCACAGTGAGTATCTACTGGTCTACATTAATTTGGGTGACTGTACTAAAGTACTATCCTGATTTACGACAAAATATCCAGCCAGTACCTTACTGTACCGTGAGTACCTCCAAAACCCTAATTACCACTTGCCGCTAAATGAACAGTGTAACACTATTAATTAATTAACTAAACGTTAACTTATTGTTTTCCAAATATTTACAGAATATTGTCCGTACAATTAATGTTGCCGACGCTTAGTCAGCATGAGCCGCAAAAGTCCAGATAAATATTGATTCGATGGTACGAACGTCCTGAGTGTGTACGGCGCACTCAGTCATTGTGGTCCCCGCTGTAACCGTGTCCGTCAAATCTGTCTCATATCAACGATATTCTTTTGATTAAGTACCGTACACTCCCAGATGTCTAGCGTGGTCTTTGCCCGTCAGATTCACTGAAACTGCCCGTATGATTTTTGACACGCGTATGTGGATGTCTGCGCCACTCCAGAATACCTACATTATTTCTCTTGCTGACACGTGTACCTATAAAAGTACAATTCACTCTATTGTACTTTTGCTACTGTAACATTAATATAGGTAATTATTACAGCAAAGGACTTTAGAAATTATTCTAAGTCTTTTAGTCTTTTCTCACAACCTTATCTACCGAAATAAAGATTTAAAAATTCAATATATATATATATATATATATCTATATATATCATATTATTATATTATATAACTATATTAAATATTTATACATTATAATTATTATTATTATATATATACATAAAATACATATTATACATATTATATATATAATTATATAATTATATTATATATTATACATTATACATTATAATTATTATATATTTATATTATATTTTATATATTATATTATTGTATATATTATATTATATTATATTATGTTATATAATATATATATCCTATATATACATGTTTTCTACCGTAAAATTAGGGTTAATGGAAGTTTTTTGTGTGAAGCTCTATGCCATGCAAAAGGATTCAACAATTTTTTTTTTGTTTGATAATTGTTGTCATTATGATGCAATTTGGGTTACCTAGGGTTTTTAAATTCACAAATTTGTAAAATATGTTCTCCCTTTTTAACATGCAATCTCCATGCTTTGCCTTTTCCCTCCTGTGCTTTGTGTGTGCCCACTGTGCGATAATTATGTTTAATGTGACGTCACATACTACATACTTGAGAGTAAACAAATGGCATGGATTTACATTGGTTTGTCGTGGGATTCCTCACTAATGTCTATGTTTCAACATGCGCACATCTACCACTTGGTGTCGGGGCTCGGGATGTAACAACAACCTCTAAAGAAAAAGAGTTCGCGCATACAGACCATTAAGATAATTCTCTTTGTGTACTTTAAGGACCTAAAGTTTAGCCTTTACTCTACTGTGGATGAAAGAAGGAATTGTGACCATTAACATGGTGTATTTTGTAGTTTTTATGTCACGGCCACGGGCCCACTTTTTTGTTATATTAAGGTTTTTGGGTATTTGCTTGAGTTATATTTTGTTTTTGCTATATTTTTTTCTTTGTTTTTACTTCCTCTAATGTTATAGTTTGTAAAAATATTCATTTGTAAAACTTGGGTGATTGCCCATGTAACCTGAACTTTAAGACAAAACTTTGTATTTTAGTTAAGATTTTATGTAGTATTTTTCAAAGTGTCGTAATGTGAGAAATCTAATCGTTGTTTAAAACTAAAGGGGTGTCCCCATGTAATCAATACTTTGACGAAGTAGTTTGGACTCTAATGAAGATTACCCGTACTACTTAAAAGCGTCCCAATGTGCGAAAAATGAAATCGAAACTTTGAAATGTGACGATTGTAGACGTAGGTACAACTTGTGACGGTTGAAGACGACTACAAAACTTTGGACAAGTGGTGACGCCAACAAAAACAACGACAATTGTAGACGTCTATATTTTTGTGACATTGTAGGTGTGACATTGTGACGTCATGTTCACTTCCGAGAATGTCGACGTCACAAATTCAATAACCTTTTGCCATGGTTTCTCGATTTCGTTTTTCCTACTTTTCTCACTCGAGTTGCCATAAAATAATACCTAAAGGTAAGCAAAAAAAAAAAAATCAATTATCTTTCATTTCATACCATAATTTTTGTGTCTCGCTCTAAAATGTGTGAGGTAAAAATGATAGTGTAAGAGGGAAAGGGGAGAGGGGAGAGGCGACAACGGCGCCAAATTTTGCAAAGGACCCATGACTGAAAGTGGAGGTTTGAGATTCCTGCAAATTCTTTTCTGTACATGCGCGTGACAGGCAATGAAAAAAATAACGAGTATTCTCATTTGTTCTAAAATTTGATTACTCGTGTGGCGCGTGCGTGGATCGTTTGTCATTCATTGTCTGGGCAATACTTTGACTGAATGACTGAAATCAACAGATACAGTTTTTTGATGGGCGGGATTATGTTGCTCGGGGTCGAAAAGATGAGAACGCCAAAATGCGTTCACATGAGGACAAACATGGAGTACTTTCGAAGTATCAAATTGACGTTCACTATATCGTGGTAAAAAAGATTTTTTCGTATGGCCAAAGTTTTTCTCGTTTAGGTCTGTACGACTATTTTTTTTCTCGTTTGGGACAGAATTATGGGGGGAAACTACAAAAAAAAGGCGATACTTTTATACATGGGGACACCCCCTAAGATGGTCGTAGACTTGTGTAAAATTTGTGACGGTTGAAGTCAAATACAAAAATAACGACGGATGTAGACGTCTGTAGTTTCTTGTGACACTTAGGATTTTATGGAATGTGACGTCATTCTCACTTGTGAGAGCGTTAACTTTAAACCATGGCTTCCCGATTTAGATTTTTTGTCTTTTCTTACCCCACCATCAAACTACGCCCAAAGGTAGTCAAAAAAATTTATTCTTAGAGCTCTTTCACTTCATACCAAGATTGTCATGTTTTCATTCCAAGAAAAGGAAGAGGGGAGCGGTGATATGAGAGGGAGGGGGAGAGAGGGGACGACGCCGTAGACTTTTGCTAAGGACCCATGCACGAAAGTGGAGGTTTGAGACCCTTGCATTGTTATTTACGTACATGCGAGTGAGTGGCAAGAATAAAAGCGTGAACTCTCTCCCTCGTGCTAAAATATTGAAATGAGCTCGGCACTGGTAAAAACATTTTCCTATCCGTAGTTTAAACGTTACCTTAAGTTAAATTGACTTTCGAGTCGATTTTAGTTGAAGTTTGAATATAAACTGGTATGACGTGGCAGTGGGTCAGAAAGACGAAGATGCCAAACTAGAGTAAGGGTATGGTTACATTAGGAGGTCTTTGTAATTGTACGGACAACAAAATTTGTGTATTAGGGTAACCTTCCATCAGGCGGTACCCTTCCATCAAGCGTTCCCAGTAATCGTACGGTCACGTTTACTGCAGTGATAGTTGTAACACCTTTCCATCAGGTCGTGCCAGTAAAGCAAAAATTGCTTACGTGTTAGATTTCAATTGGTACCACGTAGGATTTTGTTGAGCCGCCCAAGAATAATGAAAGTTTTGAAAAGGACAAAATCGCAACCGCTTATCTGTACGGGCGGACGCTGATTAAAATATATAGTAGCGTTACGCTAATGTACAATCTTAACGTTATTGTATTTGTCATCGTACCAACCGAAAAGCCACGGCCACTCGGAAAAGCCATTCTATTGGAAAAATGGAGGAGATGGCCACTATACCGCGAATCGTAATTAGAGCAAATGATGTTAATTTGGTCGCTCCAAATTTCGACTCTATCACGTCAAAAAGAGTAAATGATTCTAATTTTTTTATTATTCTAATTTAGGTAAGGTTTAATTAACGTAAAAAATTATAATATAGGTTTGTTTAAAATATTGTGGAGTAAGGACGACGTCCGACCATGCAAATTATACTTTTATAAGTAAAAAGGTACAAATAATGATTTAATAGAATCGGGCTTGCACGTGAAATGGCACTAAACAAAAAATCAATCATATCGAAAAAAAGTCGTTTGCATAACCCTCGTCCGTTGACAACATCATCGTTAGTGTGAACATTAACTGACATTAAACGCGACAAATAGTACTAACGTCATAATGACGTCAAAACTATACGGACTTACAAATTTTGTACGTCTACGTAATTTAGTGTTCATAATTTCAGCGCGGATAATTATAGCCGACATAACCCAATATGGAGTACTTAAATAAATTAGAGTAAACTTCCTCTGTGAACAAGTTTTATCACATAAATTAGAGTGCATTACTCTAAATGTTTTTTTTTGTTTTTATACTCTAATTTTTTCATTACTCTAATTACGATTCGCGATGTACTGTACTGTACTGTACCTGATTGTGCACATTTATGAAGGAGGCGTGATAAAATATCCTACAACCAAGATTTTGTCGTCGAACAGGGTGGCTTTGAGGTCCGAAGGTACACGCCATTTGCCACATGTAAGTTATAACTTAAAGTCCGTCGTGGATCGACTCTGACTTTTACAAGTGGACCAATAGACGCGTCCAGTAAGCGCAAAGTGTCATCTGTTGAATTTTGTGGGCCTCACTCATCTTGCAACAATCTAGCTTCACAAAGCAAAAACTCTCTCACAGGTCACTCAGGAATCTTCCGAAGCCACAAATAATTCACTCACAAAGTAAATGCACACTTGCTCAAATTTTCCTCACAAGAATAATCACTTTATTATCTCCAAGTTCTCTTTACAAGGCTTCACTTATCTTTGTATCTCAATTCTCCATCATGTCGTGTCAGAATGGAATCTATCGCGTACATGTTTTCTTTCGATTGGATGCACGTATATTCCTGTTCTGACGGCGAGCGTCGTTAAAGATTCCAAAAGCAAAATGTCTAAAGTCGTATTCGTACTACTAACCGCAAAATAAAATACGTGAATGTACATTTTGTACGTTCGTGTTTTGTCGTTGTACTAGCGGTGTACAATTTCTACGTTCCTGTTTTGTTGTAACCAAATCGGAAATTTGAAGAAAGCAGCCGCAACAAATTCCGGTTGACCATGGATTGTGGTGGAGGCGTCACGACACATTCTTCAACAAACTTGTTGTGGTGGTTATCGTCGTATCCGATTCCTGCCTGTCTGAAGGCGCGTGGCATATGTACGAAGGCGCGCGGCTCGTACGTGACCTTTTCACGCGTAAACGTTTTACACGCCCGGTAAATGGCTAGTGTCCTCCCTGAAGACACTACTTGAGGACACTGGCCATTTACCGTACGAAGTGACCTTTTTCTTCGAAAACTCATAATAGGATGGTCGATGTTATCGCCCAAAAGTTTGGAGAATCTTGACGAATCTCCAGTAATCATGTTTTGAAAAAAAAAAAAAGTACGGCCTTGTACGGCAATGAGCTGGATTTGTACGAAAATGCACTTTTTTTGGTAAACAACCCCATTTTTCGCCTGATGGAGGTTCACCCTAAAAGTCTGGAGAATCTTAACGAATTTCTGGTAAACATCTTTTGTAAAAAAAAAAAAAAAACAGTACGGCTTAGTTCGGAAAGGTACTTTCTCCAATAAACAACCCCACTTTTTGCCTGATGGAAGGTTACCCTTACAGAGGCCTTAGTTACATCGCTTATCGTTTGTAAACAAGTTTTTACATACGCGTTATGATTTGAGTGGCTCCACGTAAGTTGACGATCAAATCTCTAAAATCGTGAAAGATTTAGGGTATGTCCCCATGTAAGTGATACTTTGAAAAAGTATTCTGGACTGTAGTGAAGTGTTCGGTACTACTTTGAAAAGCGTCCCTATGTGCGAAAATGGAATCGGAACTTTGAAATGTGACGGGTGTAGACGTAGGTACAACTTTGTGACGGTTGACGACGACTACGAAATTGTTGACCCCAACAAAAACAGCGACAGTTGTAGACAACTACAATTTTGTAATTTTATGACATGGCAGATGTTTAGGGTTTTGTAGCATTGTGACGTCACGCTCACTTGTAACGTCACAGATTCAAGAACTTTTGGCCATGGATACCCGATTTCATTTTTTCAACCTTTTTCACTCTACTTGCCATAAAAATATACATAAAGGTAGTCAAAATATTGTTTTTTCAAATATCTTTCATTTCATACCAGTTTTGTCGTGCCTCATTCTAAAAAGTGTGAGATAAAAGTGATAGTGTGAGAGGGAGAGGGGAGAGGCGAGGACGATGCAAAATTCTACCGAGGACCCATGAATGAAATTGGAGGTCCGAGACCCCTGAAGATTTTTTCCGTACATCCTCGTCTTTACCGTACATGCACGTGACGGGCAGGGAGAAAAATAGTGAGTACTCTCCCTCGTCCTAAAATTTTCCTACTCGTGTGGCGCGTGCGTGGGTCATTTTTCATTCGTTGTTTGGGCGGTACTTTCCCTAAAATCAGGTCGCGAGGTGATTTTTGATGAAGTTTTTTGACGGGCTGGATTCTCTTGCCCGGGGGTCAAAAAAAGGAAAACGCCAAAATGAGTTCACATGGCGACATACATGAAGTACATTCAATGTATCGACTTGAGGTTTGCTGTACTTTTAAAGAATTGATTTTTTTGTAAGGCTAAAGTTTTTCTCGTACGGAACTGCGTTTTCGGTGAAAACGACAGATTAAAGTCGATACTTTAATACATGGGGACGTACCCTTAGAAACCGACCATTTTCGTATAAAATCCCGTACTTGCGTATTACGTACGTGTACTTCGCAAGTGTACCGCGTCAATGTACCTCAAAGATCTCCTTCACTCTGCTGACTTTCAGGAAAAAAACCGTATTTCTTTTCGGCAAAGATTTTACGGTCACCTTGTCCGAAGGCACGTGACTTTGGGGACGTGTGAATTTTCATTTTTTATCGACGCACGTGTCTATCGTCCAGGTGTAGCGAATTGAATGGTTCTGTAATGGTGAACTCACCTCCGCGAGGTGGGTTCACCATTACAGAGGGGATGGAGCGATTGATTCGCAGATGAAGACCAAAATGTAATCGGACGGTCGATGTTTTCTCGCGGATACTTGGAGAATCGCAATCTTATTTTTTGTAATGTTGTTCTCAAGATACTCACGGAAATATAGTACGTCATGGTACGGGCAAGTACAAAATTCTATATTAAACCTCACTTTTCGTCTGATGTAACCATACCCTAAATTGAAAGTTTTAGGATGACGTTAATTGTACTATGGCTTATACATATTTTTCGTACGGCAAAATATTTTCTCGTTGCAGATTCAATTTTTGAGGAAAGCGACAGAATTAAAAACCTTACTTTTGCACATGGGTGCACCCATGGTCGTCAAAAAGCTTTCCAAACCCATATCTGGTTTTTGTCCTTTGTAGAAAAATGTCCTTTGTTTTTTGCGTATTTCTAACGAGCTTTTCGTCGCGACGTGCTTCCCTAAAGAGTAAAGACTACACCGCCAATCGTTATTAGCGTTGTGTACGCTAATTCCTTCCCGATTTTTTTATATTTTATTCTCAAATATAATTATCCACACTATTTAAAACAAACCCTAATTCTCAATTAGAATAGACGATTTCTTCGAAAATTTCCAAATTCCCAATTAGCGTTAACCACGCTAATTATTCGTATACGCTAAAAAAACTTACACGCTAATAACGATTGGCGGTGTAAAGTCCATTGATTTACATGGATCTTGGTGACTCCAAGATCAAAGAAACATGAAAATGGCCCGGGGAAGTCTCCGAAGGTGATGCCACGTGTCAATGATGAGTCATACTCTGTCATTCTTGCTTGTCTCTGGACAGCGGTTTCTAATTTATGACGGCGCTTTTTGTCTGTCACATCATGTACGGTTTTTTATTGGATCCAAGCATAGTTCAAAAGTAGGCGTTTCTATTGTAGGTCTTTTGTCGGCGCCTTCATCGTAAGTTGTGTTACGGGCTTTTCATGTGATCGTCTTAAGTCGCTACTTTGATCAGCGACCGTTCGATCGTCCAAATCTGACGATATTCCTATCGTAAGTTGTGTTATAGGCTTTTCATGTGATCTTCTTAGATCGCTACTTTGATCAGAGACCGTCCGATCGTCCGAATCTGACGGTTAAAATAAAACGTCGCTCAAAACTCACATAAAAAGATTCTTTTGTCCGGTTTTTTTTTTCAAATTTAGACATGACGTTTAATTCTCTATCGATCCATGTGTAACTCAACCATGTTACTATTTTATTTCATTTTGCGGCCAATACAATATGGGTCTTAAGGGTATATTGTATTTTTTGCGTACAATAGGCATATTGTATGGGTGTACTTTCACCTACTTTTGAACTATGGACCCAAGTAACAGGGAACGAACATGGTTCGAATATGATGTCGCAAACATAGAAAAAGCGCTTTATAAAGTCCGCGAAATGAAAAGATATCGGCTGGCCGTATATGGAATTCCGATGTGCGATTTGCGAAGATGGAGCTCATCGCCTCATCCCTCTGCTGGTTATGCTGGTACAGTTTTGACATTTGTCCTGTTTGTCAGAACATTAATGCGTACGCTGGCCGTACTCCCGCTAAATGCCAGTGGTCTGTCAAAATTCTCGGCACTCTCGTTTGAGGTCAGGTTCCAATCATATTTTGTCCGTAACGGCAGGTACGGTATCTGATGATTTGCGTCTGCGTTGCGCCAATTGTCCGTACGCATTTAGGATTTTCTGTCGTTGACTCGTTGGCTTTTTGCCCATCAATCAGGGGGCTCCTTTGTTTTTGTTGTATTCACACCTTTTACACTGCCATTTTGGTGGCCAATTGCAAGTCTAAACAGACAGAGTTGCTTATGTTCATCATGTTCATATATATGTTATTCCCCACCACCTCATTTGTTAGATGTTCACACTATTTTTGACGTTTACGCCAGACAGCTCAGCAGTCGAGGTCCGTTTTGCTGGCGAATCACAGCCAAAGATTCGGCGGCAAATTCTATGCAAGTGCTATTTATGCTCATTACCATAAACCAAAGCTCCCAAAGCTGATTTGAGTGATTTCTGTAGAGGCAAAGGAGAGGCCCAAAGGCCAAAGGCGCATAGGTACGATCCAATTCTGAACTATAGTCAGCAGAATTGTACACATGAAACGTGCTGCAGCTGCAGTGTACTGCCTGCAACTACGCCTATGCCTATATACAGTCCCGTACAATCCAATCACACTTCCGTAGTCCGCAAGAAGACACCGTGAATCGCTATTAGCGTTTGAGAAATATATAACGTGGGATTAATTCACGGTGATCTACTCTAGTAATAGTACAAGAAACGAGGACAATTTTTGACCGCTTACTGGAATATCAATATCATCTCTATTTTGAGTTCGTAGGTCAAAATATTTCAGCACTGAAATAATGTTAATAACGATAATATTGATTCACGGTATAGTTCCCCGCAAAGCGGCGTCGGATTTTCACTGTGTACTGATTCTATTTTCGACCATATTCCCAGCAGGGTACTGAACACTGCAAGATTCGCCTTCAATCCCGTTTGTCCGCTCCATGTCTGAACTTTCTTCTTCTATTCATGTCTCTCTGATCGCAAGCTTGTTTCTGACTTTGTTTTTTTTTTTTTTTGTGTCGAAATCCCCTCACGCTTTCATATCATCAATTAGTGTCTGCAAAGCTTTATCACATTGCCGTTTGGTAAAAGTTTGAAAGTACGCTTCACTTCGCAGTTTGGAATTTCATCTCTTCTAGACCTTTTGTGATAGGCCATCCATTGACCCTAGATACTGGTTCTAACTACACGGCTTCATCAACAGAGCCGCGTTATCTACCCGGGGTGTCCCTAGGAACCATCTTGTTGGTTCTTACATACAGGAGTTTATTACAATCACAAATCGCAGCTTATTGTAGTTACAAGCATTGAGCTAATCAGGGACAGTGTTTGTTAGGATAATAAAGCACCTGTCAGCATGGCTGATGACTCAGGGACAGGCCAATCAGCTATCAACAAGACAAACGGAAATGCAGGATTGCTGAAAGCTAGGGTTGGGGGAGCTTCTCCTAAACTGAATCCAAGGTCCTTATCAGTAGAAAGGAGTAGAAGAAGAAGCTATCCTTTGAAGGCGAATGGCGATGCGGATACTTCGTTGGTATCCACAAGTTTATCTGCAGATCCTCTGAAACTTGAGCTGAACAGGCTGGAAAACGCGCTTAAAAGTATGTGGTTGTATCAGGCACTTTCATATATTTCCGGTCTATGTTATTTATCTGCTTAACAGGCAATAGTAATGCTGTGTAACTTAATGTGTGGTTATATTTTCTGGCTGAATGGAGGTGCTTTCTATGAGCTTCTATAGTTGATGTAGTCCTCTAAAAGTTTTAATTATTTGTACACTGGGCGTGTCCATCCAGTCAATGGATTGACCTGCTAAAGTTGTCTCCTTTCTGCCAAAGTATAAGAGCATTGCAAACGGTTTGCTCTCATTTTTTGAGATTAATTCCACTTCTCATGTTAAATTTTTCTCTAATAGTTACGATGCAAGGTGATGGGTTCAGTGAAAGGACATGAGCTGGAGAAAGTGGTTGCTGAGGGGAAGGCCTTGAAGCAGACAAATATTGGAAAAGACAAAGCAATCAAATTGGTGAGCTAAAAGATATTTTTTTGAAAGTTTATTTACCTCTCAGGCATGTTTTCAATATGTCTGTTTCATGTTGAAAAAGGTTACCAATTGCCAAGCATTCATAATGTGTTCTTTTGCTTCTTCTGTCTGTAAGTCTGTTGTTCACCTTCTTGGAAGGTCAGTGGATATTGTTTTGGCAGTATTGCAGGAACATCATTTTGTGTTTCTTTTTGAAGGAATTTTCTTCGTTTTGGTTGTGCCAGTTGAAAGACGAGCTCGATAATCTTCGCGAAAAAAATTTAATTACTGAAAAGCAACTGGAGAGTAAGGTAAGCAGACACCATGCTGTAGAGCTGGGCAAGTGATACGCAAGTTTAACTGCCTTCGAACTGGGTGAATTGGAGTGTTGCTCTATCCTTGTTCTTTGAACTTAAAGTTCTTGTCATGTATCGGTCAATGAAAGAAGCACCATCCTTACGGATTTGCTCTTTTGAAAAAGGAGTCACATGCTGTACTCATGGTTTTTGTGGACTTCCTGTATGGACGTTTTTAGCCCTGCTTTGGAAGGATGAAAAATGTTCATTTGGCAATATGATGGCATTGTTAAATCACATTTTTCAATTGTTTGTTTTCTGTTGAATTGACAAAGAACTATCACCAAAGTTTTGTCATTTGTTCTTTTTAGATTTTGGAGTTAAAAAAGGCAAATGATGAGAAGAAAACGGCCCTTTCCTCTCAAGCAGCAGCAGAAGCAATTATGAGGCGACTTCAGGCTTCTCAAAAGGACAATACTTCACCTTCTATTGAACTTGCACTTGCTCCTGTTGAAGCACAGCTGAAAGTGGCGCTGAAAGAGGTCAGTCTTTATATCTTTTGTCTGACCTTTGAATTGCCATTTTTGTTCTTGACGCAAACTCAGGGAGAAGCATCTTCAAAGATAAGTTTTGTGTTTGGATGGTCCTCATGTTTTCAGGTTGCTGACTCGTATAGCCAATGAGTGTAGTATTCGATTTGTGATTAAACGTTGAGTTTGACTTGTTGTCTTGCAGGTATCAAAGTTGCAAGAAAATAGCAAGGCGCAGGAACGCCTTATTCGAACAAAGGAAACAGCTCTTATAGAAGCTGATAAGGCTGTTGCTGCTGCTGAAGAGAAAGCAAAACAAGTTGAGGAAATTCAAAATAAGAACCACAATCTTGCTAAGCAGATTGAAGCATCACAGGTACTGTGAACTAGGATACTGACACAGTATTGTTCTATTTCAATTTACATGGTAGGTGCTAAATCAGGACAGTGAGTGACAATAGCAAGACAGTGTGGAAGCATGTTTTACTCACTAATAGAGTCTTCTTTTGCTGAATCTCTGCAGGAAGAGAACAAGACTCTGGACAAACTGTATAAACAAAAGGTGGAAGAAGTCAAGAAGCTGACAGCACAGGTATCATCGTTGGAAGAAGCTCTAACAGCAGCTGGAGCCGCTGCAAATACAATCAAAGACTATCAACGACAAGTCCAAGATTTGCAAGTAAGTTTCATTATGTTTTTGGCCGTTTTTCAGAAAAGCTACTGACATTGGTACATGTGTGAAGTCCTGCTTATGTGCAGTTTGTGGTTTAAGTTTAATAGGAACGTCGGCGATTACTGGCACAGTAGCGCGATTTATTGCGTATGTGTAGTTTTTTATTACACAATCAGTCAACAACAACCCTAACTTTCTGCACTTGGGCTGTTCCTATTGGAGTACACTTTTCTGTACGATTACTGCAACTACTAGTCTGCAAAGCTAGGAATCGCATGTGTAATTTATCTATGAGTCTGCAGATTACAACTAATAAATGTTATACTGGTACCAACGCCACTCATATTTTAGCCATTAGAAAAATCAAATCAAATGACATTGATGCGCTGTTGGAAGGAGTATGTCTATTTTCTATTGCAGTTGGAAGAATTTTAAGCTACTTTTATAACAAGAAACCTAGGTTCAGTTTCTTTTCAGTACGAAGGTGTGTGAATTGTGATTTAATTGGAGTATTATTAGATGCTTCGAAACACTATCGTGGGAGAACCAAACTGCTGCATCCCTTTTTTTTATATCAGTAATGGTAAAAAGCGGGATTGTTCTATCTCACGTTTAGTTACGATGTGAGAATGACAATTATGTCATTCGGAAAGGTTTTACTGGAGTAATTTTTTATGCTATATGAACAGTGTGAGAAAATCGTACTAGAAAATTGGAGACAAACTCAGAGGGGACAGGAAGGATTAAATGAAGCAGCAGAATTTGCACCTGAAATGTAGTTATTACACTGGAAACGAATAATGCCTGCTTCATTGGACGGGTGAAGAAACCCAAATGTTGATTTGTCAAAAGACGAGACAGGAACTGGGTAAAAATGATTTTGAGATTAGGAAAGATGGAGTGTACACGTAAGGACAATAGTGTGAAGGTGTGTTTAAGAAACAATGACCGAGGCGTCAGTCTTCTGACTGGATGTGGAGTCCTTCCAAAATATTCACAGATTGAACTGTGTTAGCAGCATCAGATATTCTGACTGTATTATTCAGAGTTACCAACTTGAATTCTGATCCATCGATTTGCCACCCTAAGTTCTGTGTAGAAGTAGTTTTTTTTAGAGGTATTGTTGGTGGAATGTGGGTGACTAAAACACGGGGATGTAGAAAACATTTACTTGCTAAGTAGGAATACGATATTTGTTTTTGAAGCAGCTACACTCCCTACCGCTATTAGCGTAAAGGAGTTAGTAGTGTAACGGAATTAGAATGTATAAT
Organism: Zygnema cylindricum; assembly: GCA_037447655.1. Classification (NCBI taxonomy): domain Eukaryota; kingdom Viridiplantae; phylum Streptophyta; class Zygnematophyceae; order Zygnematales; family Zygnemataceae; genus Zygnema; species Zygnema cylindricum. Next base: position 30,237 of record JBBHKE010001705.1, read on the forward strand.
TCTAATTTAGCGTGGGGAGACGTGGCGAAGTGGACTCCATTCCATTAAGTTAATAGCGTTGTTGACGTGATTTTTGGTCAAAAAAAAATGTGTTAAAATCAGTGTTATGACACCAGTAATGATGGGCAGTGTACTGTAATCAGCAGAATAAGGTCTGTATTGGATTGAAGTTTAGGGCTAGTGGCATTTTGTTGGAACTCACTGTGAAGTCAACATGCTCTCTTGTGCGATTTGCAGAATTGAATCTAGTAAACTATTTCTAATGATTACAGCAGTACGGGATGGCATAATTTTAGACCCATTTCATTATGGGAATAACCTACATGGAATAGAGCAGACAAAACATATTGTATTATCATTGGATGGAGATGTCAGTTTTGAGGAAAAAGACATTAAGCTGTAGGAGTAGGTAATTAGGACAATGGAGCATGTGTCAGACAAGTGTAAGTCTGTTGATGTCACGATTGCTCAGAATAAGCATAGTTTCACAACTCTGGGCGTTAAATTAAGCATTAAGGCTTTTAACTAGCATAAATGGTCCAGTAACTGTATTGACGAAGCTGACAGAAACCTGAAATAGATGTCGCCGATCAACTTGGATATTTTGCTGATGTCAAAATCGTAACCTCAAAAACACTAGTATGGTGAAAAGCGGTTTTTTGTATGGCAGCAGATATGTCCATCTGTGCTGTAGAACAAGAAGACATGTCTGACTGCTGTTTCTATTTCCTGCATATATTTACAAACTTTTACCCGTTTCAGCCGCTTTTTTCTGGGGACCTTTGTTTTCTGAGAAAGTGTGCAACCCCTTATGTCAGCTTGTGTTCATGGTTTTATGTACGAACACATTCGCCTGTACACTTTAGGTCTCAGATAGTGTCATCGTTTGTGTCTTCCTTTGTGGCTTTGTTCATTGGTATAGAATGTCTAGGCTCTTATGCCTCTCTGCAGGAAACTTCACTTTTTGTAGCTGGAAAAATGGATCAAGCACATTTTCTGTCAGCCAAAATCGTTTTACCATGTGAAAGATGATTTACAGCGAATTACGACGACAGAAAATTGATTTCCACTTTGAGGAAGTTGCCCTATTGGATTTTTTAATGAGAAAGCGATTGATTGAGGGCAGGACAAGTTATACTAGAAGCCAAGCAGGAGCAGGAGCAGCTACTTGCATGGTGGTACAAAAGAAATGTACTACTCATTTTGAGATGAGTCACGTTACTGGAGGTTATCATCAATTCTGGATGAGGGTACTGAAGGAACAGTCCGGTGTAGTATTGCAATATTTAGATTGTCTAGATTGTGAAGTAATGTGATCCTGTGAAATGATTGACTGCTGACAGCTAACAGGTTGGGAGAGGCCCATTGGGTGCAAACGCACGTGAATGTTTCCGCTCAAACACATTTTTTGTGCTTGCTTTCCTCTTTATCTCTAGGCTGAATTGAAGATTACCCAAGAAGAATTAGCTCGGGCGAAAGTAGCGGTGAACAGAGTGGCAGTTGTAGTGGCAAATGAGTGGAAAGATGAAAAGGACAAGGTCATTCCAATGAAGCAGTGGCTTGAGGAGCGAAAAGCTATGCAGGTATGACTAGTCAACGTACTCTGAGTTGATGGATTTGTTTGTTTGACCATGCTGGAAAAAAGTGTGCTGAAGTGTGGATTATTCTGTAACTTCGTTCAGCAGATGTAGTTTAATGGTGCAAACATCTGCAGGTACCACAGTGCTCAGGATTCTTGGTGCTGTGCAATGTGTGCCGGTGTAATTGCATGTTAACATGGTCTGGTTTTGCCATTACTGCTGGCAGGGTGAAGCACAAAGTCTTCGTGAAAAGCTCGCATTGGCGGAAAGAGCAGCCAAATTTGAAGCGCAAATGAAGGTAGCCACCCCAAATCTTTCCAATATCAGGGGGGTTATGTTCTTAAGTTTGCCGTAATGAATAACTTTGGACACAACAGATAGCCAGGCGAAGCATCTCGTGTGAGATTACTGGATGTTGTCGATGAGATAATATCTTGGTGGTCATTCTAGAAAATGTTTGGGAATGGCCATGTAGATGTTAAATGAAGAAATGTGACGGTGTGTATGAAGAGATATTCTCTATGCAAGATGATGTTATGATGTTGCTCCCAATGAACAGTTTAGAAAGTGTCTGGGTATTATTTGGTTGCATTTTTTTATCATTTTCATACTAAAGTTGGAGGAGTCTTATTGGTGCTACTTATTCACCGCTGCCAACAATTTTGTTTATGAAATCGGTTCTTTGAAGAACATGTCCGGGATTGTGCTGCATCAAATGACTGATGGTGTGATTTTGTGCTCTCTAGTCATAACAATATCACCTGATAAAGTCATGGAGGTCTTTACATTTTACCTCCTTTTATGGGATTGTGCTGTTTCTTCCCTTTTTATTTAAAGTGTAGATGCCAAATGCTTTTTGGGACTGAAATAAGCATTGAAGTTGATGGATATGTATACTACTGTTGCATTGTGAACCAAATTAATGTCGATATATCGTGATACCTATATTTATCGCTACTGAACCTTGAAAATTTGCCGATAAATATTGATGTCACGATAATTGGCGTTAATCAACTGACAATGAGACGGTAATCTTCACCAGACAGAAAACATATCTTGCCATATGTAACACTCGATTGGTCACAAATTATGTGTACAAATAATGCCGTAAAAACGCTACAGAGTCGAACATTTGGTACAAATTCATTATGGTGCGGTACAGTGTAGCGTACTGTACTGAGAAACTTTTTCCAGCCTCGACCACAGAAAAAAACGTTTGAACACTGCGGAAATCATGGTTTGTATACCGATGATGTTGCAATACGTTGTGACAATCGGCGATATCAGTTATCGGATCAATATTGATTATCGAGATCCTGAAGAAAGATATTTATCAATTATCAGCAAAACATGCTGGCTGTACAACACTATGCAAACCGTGAAGTTGTGCCTGCTAATTTTATGCAAATATATGTTGCCCATAGTACATGGTATGATGTTTTTAAAGACTTTTCAGTATTGAACATGACTGAATTTTGTTTTGCCTCCTTTGTACAGGAGAAATATCTGTCACGGCTGAAGGTGATAGAGGAAGGTCTGAAGTTCAATGGTATGCGTGAAAATAATAGGAGGTATATATCTGGAAGTGTTCTACACCGATTGGCAACTCCTTGGACTTCGCCAAGAACTAGCACAGATTTGGAAGATGTTCCCAACCAGTCTGGTATTGATGACTTCAATGGGAATGTTAATGGGAGAGGGGTAGAACATGGGTCATCGGACTCAGACCAGCATAGTCAAGAGTGTAGGTCGGATGATGGATTACAGAAAGGGGGTGATGAATCAGGAGCAGAAGATTTGGTTTCAGGAGTCTTGCACGATTTATTACAAAAAGAAGTGGTGTCTTTGAGGAGAACCGGGCTCGAGAAGGACCAAGGTCTGAAAGACAGGGATGACGCAATTGAGGTAAGTCCTATTTTTCTTTTGCGAATTTGAGGAATGATGAGAGAATGTTTGTCATGAGATCAGGATGTCATTATGTCCTATTTTTCATTAATAGGTAGATAAGATGGATGTGGGGTGTGGTGAGATAATTGAAGGAAGCTATTCTGGTTTTGTTGTCTCTGTCTCGTAAGGCGGTGAAAGAGGTAATTGTAACCTTTTGCCTTGCTTTTGGCGACCGGCCGTACTGATATTTCTTGCTCCGTTTTTTTGTATTACTACAGCTAAAGCCAACAAAAAGATTGTTTGATGAAGTGAGTTATCTTTTTTTGCTTGTTTTCTCTTCAGATGTTGTCGAAGAAGGTGGAGCTGTTGACAAGAGCGATGGAAACAGAAGCAAAGAAATCAAGGCGGGAAATTTGGTCGATGGAAAAAGAATTGGCTGCCATAAAGCTGGAGACGACAACCGTGTCAAAAAAGCGTCAGACTCCTACCAGGCTATCTTCGCAACCAGCTTCCACCAATAAGTACGTGCATTTTATTCATGTTTTGCGTAATTCTTCCATGTTTCTTTTTAAATCATGAGAAATTGTTCCGTCTCGGTGTTATGCACAGAGCAGTCAGGTTGAGAGAAGTCGTGTAAAAGTTTGGAATGTGCAAGACATCTGATGCGTTAAAACTTACCAGGATTTGCATGTTGAATCACTATCCTTTATGAATGCATGGAGAGGTGCACAATATGCGGTTATAGACTGAAATAAGTCAACAAGGCTCATCTTCTCGTGTTAGACAAAAAGAATATGGACCTGGTTCAAATTATTATACATTGTAATGTAATTCATATTGGCAGACGTGGACATACAAGTCATGAGGAGGTTGACGAACTTTTGAATAACCTGTTGTGCCACGAGTTTCCTAACCTTTCACTAGGTAGTCAAAACCATGACTATGCAGTATCATTCTGGTTGAGCTGTAAAAAACCCTCAAAAACACTACTGAATCCTGCAAGAGCCAAAAAACTTCTAAAAAACCCAAAAACCCTCAGACATGCAACAAAAATATAAAAACCCAAATAAGATGCAATATACCCTGAAAACTTTAAACGCAGCCCACTCATGGTTTCAAGGTCTTTGTTTTTCCGTGACCCTGCAGGAAGGCAACATCAAGGAGTTAATATAGTGAAGAACGCGGTTGTTTAATACCAAGAAGAAAGGTCACTAGCTTCTTTGCTCACGAGGTGCACTTCGGGGCACTTGCTGCTGCCTTCCTACTGCCATTAAAGGCCTCTTGGTCCCCTGTCTCTCATGCCACGTCTAAATTGACATCGTCAGCTCATTCTTCTTACTCCACAATCATGGTGGTTCTATCTGAGCATTATTAGCTCAGGAAACACCCCTTTGTATAGTCACATAATGCTTCCGATCAGACCAGTCCCTCCCCAGACTCCACCTCCTTCGATCTCCCCTTGCTCTTACCTTCCTCCGCCCACTTACTCCAACTTTTACCGGTGGTTTTCTCCCAGTTCTCCCCCCCTATTCTCTCCCTAATGTCTCTCCGGTCGAAGCTTGAAGGGCCCTGTACACATGGTTAATTTTATTCTGGATATGATTGGGTTAGTCCACCTGATGTGGCTTGAGTACAAAGCGCGATGTACACAAGAAGAACACATGCAGTGAGACATGACAATGGCTGGTATCTGTCCTCGCTATCACCATCATCATTGTCGTTTTAACAACTACCCAGGATGAAGTCTCTCTGCCACTCCACCCTTTTCCAAAGTGGTTCTAATGTTGGTTACAATAGGGCTTGGCGTAGAATTTTGCAACTGCAAAACATGATCAAACTGTCATTCATGGATGATGGAATAATGTGTTCCCATTGGAATAACGAGTGTACCGCGGCTGTACTGCAACTTCAAATCAATGCGTTCAGAGCTTTTTTGTCTCTTGCAGTCACCACTGAGTTTGGCAGAGTGGACCTGTTGATGTTTTACATTTAGGTGGACTGGTGGTCGCCGTTTGGTGTGAGAATGTTTCAAGGGATTTTACATCTTTGTAATAAATATTACACATAATGGAGGACGACGTGGATGCAAATTTTTGTTTTAGCCAGGGTTTCTCAGCAGATATGTGGCGGTTACATTCTTTACAATTTTCATTGACCTTACTGTGATGTGGTGATGCTTTTGGGATACAAGTCTGTGTCTCCTAGTATCATTTTCTAATGCTTGACGGTGGTCGGCATAACAAATAAAGTCAACTTTGCTGCTGCCTAGGATATTTGTTTCATTGAATTGTGCATGAGTGACGAATCGGTGTTTTCTTACACCGTAGTAAGACATTAAGACATGTAACTCAGTTTTTCTTCTTCGATGCCTCCCTGTATTTTCACCTTGCAGAATTGTCTTTCCCTTGTTGTCACCCAGATCTCCAGTTTCTTTGCGGTGTACCAGAAAGTTGTGTTGAAACAACTGTCCAAACCTGACTTTTGTCTAACTTAGGGCTGAGGACTTGGTTTACTTTACTGCTGCTGCTTACTGGCTGTTACAGACTGGAGTGCTCCTGTAATTGTTGCTCCCTTAGGTGCCCATAAACCTTGTCCCTGTGTCAAACGGAATGTGTGTATGCATCTCCACAGTACTGTCATCACTGATAGAGTTTGTGCGTTATTAGCCTTGATGCATTGTTATACAGTAAATTATGCTTTGCAACGTGACTTGCGGTGGGCCAGATACTTAAAGATGGTGATGTACATTGATTTATGATTTGAAGTCGAAAAATGACCGCTTAGGATTAGAATAACTACACCGCTAATTGCCATTAATGTTAAAGTTTTTCTCGCCACTTTGAACATCTTTTCGTTGTGCACACTAGTCGGATTGTCAATCGGAGAACACCAATAGAAAGGTGAGTATCTTAGCTTCGAAAATAACAACCATCACAATCCGACAAGTGGGCACGAAGGAAAGATGTTTTAAGTGGCGAAAAAAGATTTAACATCAATAACAATTAGAATATGGACACACCGAGGAAGAATGCCAAGTATCAAGAACCTTCTTTTTATTAAGATCTAAAATCACATACCCTATACCTGCCATTTTATCGCATCTTAGGCCCCCAGTTGCCCAAAGCCACTTTCCTACTGTCCTTATATTGTCTTTTACCTTCTATTCTGAAGGCTGATTCCAGTTACATCAGGGACTTAGGCAAAATGTAAAAATATGTAACAATCAGACCTTGGCCTTAAGGACGATCCATTCTTTTCTCTTGGTGTATAATTCTCCTAAACTTAGTGTACGCCTCATTAATTTTTCTGTTCTTTTTTACATTAAGACTACT
>JBBHKE010001707.1:10061-46948 GCA_037447655.1 Zygnema cylindricum
CCTCCCCCACCCGTGCTCTCCCCCCCCCGCCCCCTCCCTCCCCCTCCCTCCTTCTCCCTCCCCCCCCTCTTCATCACCTTCTCCCTCTATAGGTCGTTTCGAGTAGGTCACCTCGGTCCTTTTTACTTGACGTCATATGTCTATTTTGTCTTCATTGTGTTCGCTTTCATTAATTATCTTCGGTTGTATCGCCGTACTTTCTTTTCAGTGTAACATTCTCGATCTATTTCATTAATTTTGGTCTCTCGAATAAATCTATTAGAATGTAGAACACAGAATACGCTTGGTCGATTCAACATTGACATCGAGTTCACGAACAAAATGTACGACTTCTTTTCAGGTCCATATTCATTTTGGTGTTCAAGTACAGCGCGAATCGCTACAATACTAGCGTATAATATTAAATAGCGTATTAAAATAATAAGCGCCATTAACGCTAATTGGGAATTTGAAAATAAAAAAAAAACACATATTCTATTTTTTTATTAATGCTTATTTGGGTTTTTCAAAACATTAAAAAAAACCCTAAACATGCTTATACTACACCGCCAATCGCTTTTAGCGTTATTTATACTAATTCCGTCTCGCTTTTTTTTTTTTTATTCTCAAATTTTTAACTTATTCTGTTTTTTTCTTAACGCCATTTGGGGTTTTTTTTCCAAGTTCCGAAAACGAAAGTACATTGTCTTTTAAATAGTGAGGTGAACGGTCAATATCAAGCCGTACAAAATAGTACCTTTTTAAGTGAAAAAGTACAATTCATTATGTTTCGTAACCGTGGACGCGTGAGAATGTGCGGTCTAAAAAGGGGTTCAATCCAACTTGAAAAAAATGACGTTCGAACATATTCGTCCAACAACCGCATGGTCGACAGTGTGAACGTCAAATATATTCGCATGTGGAAAGTCATTTTTTCTCAGTTTTTGAACGTACCTGAATCAAATGTCGCGCCGTCGTATAATTGTAAGCTCTCATATATACAGTTTAAACACAACTAAGTTCTTTGTATGCAATTATGGTGAATATTAATGATATTTTGCGGTTTCGGTTTATTTAGCGTATTGTTTTAGGCTATTTCAGTACCAATGGTCCCATTTAGCATAAAAGTCTATTGTATACAGTGCCGAACACAAAATACAGTGAATGTATGCTTTAATTTGGAGTTAATATGTCAAAAAAACCACAAATTTTAGTTTATCATTGAATTAAATAAAAAAAAATAGAAACATTTGGCGTTGAAGATATTTTAGGCAAGGAAACGCCAAACGCAGACAGTCCCAAAAAAAAGATCCATTTTGGACGAATCAAAACCAACTGTTTTTTTTCCCTTTCACATCTGACGTTTACGCCTTCATTTTGACAAAATTTTAATCAATTCACCAGGAAGCAGGCGAAAGCTCCGCCGCCTGCTCCACTTCTCATCCATGAGTTCCATTTTATGGACGCCATCATTCTTTTTCTACTTCCTTTCCCTCACGCCATCGATATTTTTCACCCTCCCTCTCACTCTGCCTTATCAATTTCTCCCTTTTTTTTTCTCTCTCACAATCATCATCATCTCATTCTTACCTCTCACTAAGCACTCTCTTCTCCCTATGGACCTGCCTTTCTTCCTCCACCCACCCTGTCTCCTCCATCTTCCTTCCCTCCCTCCATTCCTCCATTGTTCCACTCCCCCTACCTCTCCACTCTCCTTTCCTTCCTTCTCATTCCTCTCCACCTATCCCATCTCATCCACTTTTCTTCCATTCTCCACCCTTCACCCATCTACCCCTCTTCCCGTTTCCTGCCTCCTCTTTTACTTTGCTATCTCCGATCCTTTCTTACCTCCCCTTCTCTCCCACTCAATTTGCCTCTCCCTATCCGTGAATCCCTCTTTCTTCCTATATTTTTATCCCTCCCCCTCCTTCTCACACTGAATAAGCCTATCGCACCCCTCTTAATCTGCCTCCCTCTTTCCCCCCTCACCCCATTCAATTGTCACTCCTTCATATTCTCTATATCCCTCTCCCTTTTCCTACCCCTCTTTAACTTTTTCATTCTAGTTGTTATATTTTTTGGATCTTTTGTTTTATTGTGGTTCATTTATTTGTTTTGTTCTGCTTATAATTTATTTGTTTCTAATTGCGAATTTGTTTGCTCATATTTTTTTGTCCTATTCACAATTGTGACGTACACATTATTCCCTCTACTTGTTCAACCAAACGAGCATACAAATACAGTTTAAATGAATAAGTTTTGAACGAGAGGGAAAAAGTGAGCGAGGAGAGGAAAGAGGGAGGTGAAGAAAAAAAAAGAGTAGAGGAGAGAGAGGAAAGTGGGGAAATAAAAATTATAGATTTTGAAACATGCCTAATACTATGTTAAAAACGTGGAATAGTGAAAAGTAAGAGGGAGGGTAGGAGTTGCATGGATGTATAGTGAGTTTCGTTTTTGTCCTGACAAATGACAAAAACAAATAGAATATGGAGAAATATAGGGGGGGGGAATTATTCTATGTTTTTACTATTTATTACATTATGTATTTTTCCGAGATAGGTTTTTGTTTATTTCGTTGTTAATTATATATCTTTACGGTTCCATAGCTATGGTTTATATGTAAATTGGTCAATTTTTGTACAGCTCTTATGTGACCCGTGGAATGAGTATAAAAGAAAAGAATTTATCATTAATGTTTTTCTTTTATGCTATTAAGTTTTTGGTCTATGTTTTTTATTTATGTTTTATGTTTTTTGTATTCTATATATGATCTTGCTTTATGTTTCTAAATTATGCTTTTGATTGTTAAAAATTTATGATGCAAGGTTATTTTGATAACAAGATTTTAAAAAAAATGTCACATGTGAATTAGTTTACTACCAAGATAAAAAAAAAAAGAAACAAGAAAAAAAAAAGACTTTTGATTCTTGTTTTTGAGTTCAGTGGACCAAACTTAAAAGAAGAAGTCAATGTTTTGTTTACTACATTGGAAAAAAAAAATCATATTACAGTTTATTTGTGTGTGCAAAAAAATTGCGTTTTTTCGCATAGCAGCAAAGTAAATTTATGGTATAATCCTTTTAATATGCCTATGTCTAGCTTCTATTTTAAATAGAGCTAAAGTTGTATCATTCAGCGACGACACATTTTCGTCGCTGAATGGTAAACTTATGTTTTGTATCAGATTTACCATTCAGCGACGACACATTCTCGTCGCTGGTTTGTGGTGTCGAATTTGTACACTCCAGCGACGACACTGTCTCGTCGCTGGAACTATCTTAGTGACGGGACCGACTTAGTGATGTAGTGCATTTGTTGCAAAATGTGGAATACTTCAGGAAACCGATACATTCTCCATACACATTGAAAACATCATTCACATTCGATGTCATTCAAGTTTTTTTTTCATACAACATTCTCAATAACAAACTTCAAAATGAAAAACAAAGGAGGATACGATTATATTGAATTTATCAGGGGTAGATACCCAACATACTTTGACAAACACTTTGTGCAATTACCACACTAACCATCCAAAACTACAAAAAAAAAGGTAAAAAATCAACATTAGTTCTACAAATTTATGCAAACCCCCATTCCTTACTTCACTAATTAAATAACTTCGTTATGAAAAGACTCTAATTCCTTGTTCTCCCATTCAGCGTCATCAAGGGCTTCATTCTCGAAAATGTCGGCATCTTGAATACCTCGGACAAAATCTCGTGCCATTATAGAAGGAATTGACACCTCATCGCCTTCGAAATGGCTTCGCCATTTCATGTTGATTGAAACACTTAGACCTCCATAAGTCCTCAGAGTGGACAGCTTCCAAGAAGCCTCTAGGAAAACCCTGACCCCTTTGTGTTTCAGCAAGAACACTGACACCCTGGCAGACAAAAACTATGACCATCTTCACCCTTGTTAAGGCAAGACTCCCCTGAGTCGATAGGAAAAAGAATCTCTGAATTTGCTCCTTTGAGCAGTAAGTTATGGAGGGTCAAAGTTGACCTTTTGTAAAGAAGCTCTCTGGGAGAAAGGGTCCTATCTCCTAATTTTTCTAAGTCTTATCTCTCTCACAGACTCTATCTACTGATGTACGAAGCCAATCAGAATGCAGTTCCGTACACAAAAGTACAGCTGCCGGTGTACTTTCTGTACGAACACTGTAGGACATGGCCTAAATGTCAACATGTGGTATATCCGGATTTGCTCCCGTAATCCTTGGAGATGCCGCGATCCAATGTAAATCTGCCACGTGTCATCCGATGTGGCAATGACCACAAACCGCCGAAATCCTCTTCCGCGATCTCGGCGTTAATTTCGGCCGTCCGATTAAATTCATATTTAATCGTAGCTATAATAAATACATGTGCGGTGTTCTTTTCTTTAAAGAAACAAATGCGCGGTATTGGTTTCTTATCCGTACCGCAATTTGTACTTTTACAATTATGGATCTATTTTTCCCGTAAATAGTTATAGTTAAATGAATTTTCCTACTTGATAATATATAAGTAAATATCAAACCCTATATTACGTAACACTTGATAAAGACTTAACGGCTAAGGCTACCGGCTACCGGTTGTCTGCCGGCCGGTAGGTACTAGGATCAAATCTTGTAGCCGGCACTTTCCTTTTAGTAAATAAACCCTTAAATAATATATAATCCCCGTAACTTCTAGATAGCCTAGGTAGCCATGGCTCTAGCTCCCTCTCCAATTTCTCAGTGACTGCGACAAGTTTGAGAGTTGGAGAGAGAAGTTAGAGGTAGAGTGCCTCGGCTTCTTTCTATATTTCTATTTAGACCTACAAAATACTTTAAATGGACATTTAATTTCTTCACTCCCCTTATTTTCTAGTCAATCTTTAATTTCAGACCACACTTCTCCTTGCAAAAATATAGCTTAGGGGAAGGCACAGGTTTGGTCATTATATCTGCTACCATCTCACTATCTGGTTGGTACTCTAAACTGATTATTTTGTTTTCTACTTTCTCTCTAACAAAGCTGATTCTACTCAAATATGATTCTTATCTTCTTTGTATATTTGAAGGGGTCAAATGACTTCCCTTCATCCATAACAACTATGTGTTTGACCAGAATGATATCTTTCTTTGCTAAGTCATAGACTCTATATCCCTTAACATCCTCATCATATCCTACAAAGTATCCAGGTTTTCCCTTAGCATCTAGTTTCCAGTTTTTCCTATCCGTGTCAAGATTGTAAACTTGGCTACCAAATACTTTAAGGATTGAGATATCTAGTTTCCTTCCAACCCATCTCTCATAAGGTGTCACTCCCTTTACAGCTGAGGTAAGGACTCTATTCTTAATGTAGTTGGCACAATTCATTGCTTTTGCCCAAAGTCTCTTTCCTATTTTCTTGTCGGCCAACATACTGCATACACTATCTCCTAGTGTTTAATTCAACCTCTTAGCTACCCCATTTTGTACCGAGTTATATGGTACAACTTTTTGGTGCTGCACTGCCTCATCTCTCAGATATTCCTCAAATTGGTTAGAGGTATATTTCCCCTCATTATCACTCCTTATCCTCTTATTGGGGGTTTCATGCAACTTCTCACTCCATGCTTTATATTCTTTGATTTAAGTTGATGCTTCATACTTTGTTTTTAGAAAGTAGACTCTAGAGTATTTAGACTAGTCTTCGGTTATTGTCATCATAAACCTCTTTCCTCCAACCGAAGGTACTTTTGCAGGTCCCCTAATATCTGTGTGGACCAAATCTAAAACTTTCTCACCTCTATATGTGGCGGCTTTAGGAAAGGGATGTATGTGAGCCTTACCATGAGCACAGCCACTACAATCATCCATCATTTCATTATCCCCAAACTGAATGCCTTTTACTACCTCAAGCTCTTTCATTTCCCTCAACCTATCAAAATGCACATGTCCCAACCGCTTATGCTAAATCATCAACTTAGGAACACCTACATAGTAAGCATTCTTCTTTTCATTACTCAAGAGAAGCCTAAACATTCCTTGGCTACCCTTATTTTCTGTGAAGTAAACTTCATCCCCATACTTAGCTGTAAAGACTCCCTTTTTAGTGAAGGTATCAAACTCTTTGTCATCTAACACAGTGGAAGAGACAAGATTTTAACTTAGCTGAGGAATGTAGAGTACATTTGAGAATGTAAGTATAAAATTCTTACCCTCCACTAAGACTTTCAGATCCACTGATCCCACTAGATTTGTAATAACCACTCTCCCATCCCCATATTCTATCTCTACAATAGGGATCTTTGTTAGCTCAGTGAAGAGTTCCTTATCACGACACATATACATGGATGCACTTGAGTCCATGATCCATCCTTCTTGTGGATCTTCCCGAATTGCTCCAAGGGCACACTTCTGTCTTCGAAGGATCTCCTTCTCTTCCAGACTCTCGTTAAGAAGAAGCTCCCCATCCTCCTCAGAAGACTCATCCTCGGTTTCTCCTATCACTTTTTTTGCCACAAGTGCCTTTTTCTTCCCTCCGAAAGAACCCCTTCCATGGTTCTCTAAGAGCCTCAGCTTCAATAGCTTGACACAATATGCGATGAAGTGTGCCGGTTTTTTGCAAAATTGACAAAGACCCTTTGGGGGCCTCCGTCCTCTAGAATGATCTCTTTCCCCTTTGTACGGTTTCTTTGAGTCCTTCCCCCATCGGTCCCCTCCTGCTACTAGAGCTTGAATGCTCTTTCCTCCTCTCCTAATCTCCATTTTGTTTTCTAGCTTTTCCTTAGCCAACTGGAGCTCCTGAATAGTTCCAGCTCTATAAATCTCCACCATTTTATTTTGAAGCAGTTGGTGCCACTAAAGAAGATGAAGAAGCACCAGCAGTTGCCATGATAATTAATTGTGCAAAGAGGAAACTCTCACAAAATCCCGCAAACAACCAACTTCACGATGAAGCCCCAAGCAAAACAGACACACCCTTGGTTTGCAAATTTGCCACAATATAGAATATACACCAAAAAAATCACATGCAGAATTTCACAAAGTTCTACCAAAAGATCTCAATGATCTTATAATTCAAACACACCTAAAAACTGCTTCACAGTTTTCCTACACAACAATCCTACTTTTCCTAAAGTAATCCAAGTCCTATATATACAAGTGAGCCTATAGTTGATCACACCGTACTTCAACTAGCGTGGTCAATTGGTACACTACTCTTCATTAACAAAATCCCACCGTCGAATGCACAATTATTTACACCAATCGGAGAGCCGCTAGAAATGAAATAGTACGCGGTTAAAGTTCGTCTGCTGAAATGACGGTACACTCAATACTTCTCTTCAAAAATGACAGTGGACTTCGTCCGCTTTCCACGTATTCTTTTTACACCGAAGATGAACCTTCACGTGTAACTTTGGTCCTCAAATGTAACTGTACCTTTTCTTTTAGAACAACCAAACTTGACTTTCTCACGAACCGACACGTGTGCCTGAAGTGCACTGAATCTATGTACTCCCTTTTGAGTTACATACTCACTAAATCATGTCCCCGTCAAATTTATCTTCACACAAACTGACTCATATTCAGAACACCTTTCTTGCACAAACTGCTATAGCTGCTATGACTCTGCTACGACTGCTATGACTGCAATCACTGCTATGACTGCTATGATCTGTCAGCGCAGCTATGATATTAGAGCAACGCAGCTGCGATGTGAGATCAGAGCAGCATAGCAGCACAGCAACAAGTATATAGTGCTTTAAAGTTTGTAGCTGGAATGTCAGACTTAGCACAACATGGCAGCATAGCAGCAAGATATAGAGAGGACTCAAGGTTTCCAAAACAACACTCCCCTAAACCTTTAGACTCTCTCAGCCACTGAGTCCACATTCCTCTCTACAAAACTTCAACCTAGGTGCAGGTAAAGGCTTAGTCATCATATCTGCTACCATCTTCTCATCCGGACGATAACTTAGCTTTAAAATTCTGTTCATCACCTTCTCTCTTACAAAATGCAGCTTGACGTCAATGTGCTTGCTTTTGAAGTGATGACTCAGGTTGGATGCAATCGCAATAGCTACCTGGTTATCACACCACACTATTTGAGGTCCGGATTTCATAAAATGAAGTTCTTGGAGGAGCGATTTCACCCATAGTAACTCCTTGACAGCTAAGCTTGCTGCCATATATTCAACCTCTATTGTAGACTGAGCTGTTACCTTTTGAAGCTTGCTGCTCCAACAGCATGTTCTAGTTCCAATCTTCAAATATATACAGTGGTGGAACGGCGGCTTGGCATGTCTCCATAGCTAGCATCACTCCACGTCTGAATTTTGACTTCATCTCCACTGAGAGCAAGTCTAAGATTCCGTGTTCCTGCAAGGTACCGAAGAACCCTCTTTGCGGCCTCCCAAACTGGTTTTCTCGGATTATGCAAACTCCGGCTCAAAGCGCCAACTGCTGCCGCAATATCTGGCCTTGTGCAATTGATGAAGTAAATAGGGTGCCAACAATCTGTCGGTATGGAATAGTGGCCATAAAATCTGCCTCCCTTGACTCCAATGTATCTTCAAAAATGATTCCTCCATCGGTCTCCATGCCTTCCACTTTCTGCTTAAATTCCATGGGAGTGGCACTTCCGTTTGCCTCTGCCATGCCAAATTTTTCAAGCACATTTCCTATCGTTTCACGCTGCGTTAGATGGATTGTTCTCCTATCTCTATCCCTTTCTACTTGAATTCGAAGAATATACTTTGCCTCACCTAAGTCTTTCATCTCAAATCTTGAATTCAAGGCTGCCTTTATTTTGTTAATTTCATTTAAAAACTTGCTTAACTGCTGCAAATCATCTACATATACCGCAATGTACATAATCCCATCTTTCCCTTCCATAACATAGACTGAGTGATCTAGGCTAATCCTAACAAATCCTAGATTGGTTAGAAACTCATCTAGTTTTAGGTTCCACTGACGTGGAGCCTGCTTCAAACCATACAAGGATTTCAACAGTTTAAAGACCAGATTTTCTTTTCCAGTCTCTTCAAACCTTTAAGGCTGCTCCATATAAATTACTTCCTCTCAATGTCCATGCAAAAAAGCTGTTTTAACATCCACTTGATGTAGTTCCATATTCTTTATGGCCGCTAAGGATAACAAAATTCTAACAGTTGGAAACCGGACAACCCGAGAGAAAGTCTCTTCATAGTCAATTCCCTCTTCTGAATATAGCCTTTAGCAACAAGCTTAGCCTTATATCTTTCAATAGAGTTATCTGGATTCAACTTTACTTTAAAGACCCAATTACAGCCAATGGCTTTTCGGTTTGGTGGAAGCTCCAGAAGCTCCCAAGTTTGAGCCTCCATTATCGATCGCATTTCATCGTTAGCCGCAGCGATCCATTAATCTTTTTCTGGAGCTGAAAAGGCTTCCTGTATTGTGATTGGTTCCTTCATGCTGTCAGATAATAGAGTAGTTTCGCAGCTTCGCAATTTCGCAGCGTCGCAGCTTTGCACCTTGTCAATGTCGCAGCGTCGCACCTTTGCAGCTTCGCAGCATCGCAGCTTCGCAGTTTGGCAACGTCGCAGTTTTCATTCAGATCCACTAAACCGAAAGAAAATAGAGCAGCTTTGCAGTTTCGCAGCCTGTTGCTTTGCCTTTTTCCCCCCGGAAAATCTGAGGTTGGAATTGTTGGATCCGTAGGTTGCCGCCAAGGAGGAGGTGGTGGAGGAGGAGGAGGATTATCCACAAGGGGACCAGCCGGAGGGTCCAAGGTGGGACTAAAAGAAGTGAGAGGAACACTTTCAAAAATAACATATTCTTTGATTTTGGAATCTTTTTCAAAATCTGTCACACCAAAAACATCTACCAATCTGCTCTCTTCTTCAACCTGAATATTTTTAGCAGTCTGAAGAGTATTCCTATCCCTATTAAATAAAACTTTGAGACCTCCATTGGCCCTCAGAGTATGCAGATCCAAAAGAAGCTAATCTAGATAGTGCCGACTCCAAGTTGATATAAACCCAAGTGACTGACCCCTTAACAGTCAGAACCCCAATATAGATTCACCCCTGTGAAATAACACTTTCTGTGTGCTCAGTTCCACCACAGAATGCAAAGTTAGAATATGAGATTTGGACACATTCACCCACTTTGACTTTCCCTTAGAAATGCAGCCACCCTGGCAGACAAAAACTTTGACGACTACACCCCTGTGTTGCCTAGACTCCCCTGAGTCCGCAGCAAAAAGAATCACTGAAAATGGTCAAGTAAATTGATAGTTATGGCTGATCAAAGTTTGCCATTTATACAAGGTGCTCTCTGGGAGAGACAGCTATCTACCCAAAATTTTCTAAGTCCTATTCCCCCTCTAAAACTCTATCTACTGGAGTACGGCACCAATCAAATAACTGTGTCGTACAGAAAAGTACAGGTGCCGGTGTACTTTCTATACGGCCATTGTACAACATGGCCAAATTGTCGACACGTGTCATAGCCGGATTTGTTTCCGCAATCTCCGGAGTTGCCGCAATCCAACATTGTCGCGCCACGTGTCACATGACGTTGCGATGGATGAAAAATGCCAAAAGTACATGTTCCGTGATCGCGGCACCTATCGTGGTCGTCCGATCAAACCGGATACAATTTTAGTCGTTGAAAATACGCGCACGATATTTGTTTCGCGTTCGAAACAAATGCGCGGTATCCGTTTCATAAAATACATTAAATCGTACTCCGTACTATACAAAACTGTATCTATGTATTGCGTATCTATTTCCCGTTATACGAACTAGTCTACGTGTACAAATATAAATATTTGCAATACCTAATGTACTCTAGCACTGGCTCTAGTCATATTGGTTAAAGCTTACGGCTAGTTAGACGGAAGAAAGGTACCAGGATCGAATCCTGGGTCCGTCAATCCTTTTAGATAACTCTATCAAGATTGGCCTTCCTGTCCTCTTTGGACAGCGTAGGCATCAATGGATCCAACTCCTCCTTAAGTCTTCAGTGACTGCGACAAGTGTGGGGACTTGAGTGAAGAGTTAGAGGCAGGCTGTCACTGTCCCCTTTTTGCCTTTTATATTTACAAACTCTAGACCTAGCAAATACTTAAATTTCAACACTCCCCTTATTTTCTAGTCTACTTACTTTCAACTCCCATCAAAAACAACAAATATATATATATATATATATATTTTCTTTCCTTTTTCCTTTTTCCTTCATGAAGCTTCAAGCGAATATTTTTATATTTAAGAAAGTGTATTAGATGACCAAAAATAATTTCATCTTGTCGATCATACATTTTATTTTGCATGCCACTTTTCAAAAATTCGATCAAAGATTTTATCCACCTCCTTCCCTTTTCATCCAACCAAAATCTACTTTCTATTTTGCATTTCCAACAATCAGCCCCATCCCCAACCTGCAACACATACCCGGATGATAACCCTTTTACAGGCACATCTTCACAAGAGACATCACACCAAGTAGTGATGTCAAATCCATCCACCTCCAAATATTCCCAAAAACCACTAGTCCCCACTAAGTTCCTCATAAGATCTACATCTTCCGTACTCATATTTTTATCCATGATAATTACCCCATTTTGTGAACTTCCCTTACTTTCTCCCATGGAATTCTTTCCACTATCACTTTCTATTTTAATTCCCAATAAATATTTTTTCTCCCCTAAACCTTTAGTCAAATATTTCTCTTCTCCCCTATCCTTTAAAACCCCCTCTAGAATTAATTCTCCCCTTTCCTCGGAATCCGTTGAAGTCTCCCTTTCCGACCAGTTTTCTGTTTCCAAAATATTTATGAAACTATCCTCAATATTTTGAACTTCCTCAAGTATCTCCTCTCTCTTTACTTCCCTTATACCTCCAAAAGCACACTGTTGCCTTCGTCCAATTTCTGTGTACTTTTCTCTCTTCCCCATTCTACCGATGTGAAGAAGCTCCAATTTTTCTTCATCCACTTTCTCCTCTTCCTCTTCGTCCTCCTCATCCACATTCCAACTTCTAAGTTTTTCCAAACAAGGGTATTCCTCCATATAATGACCAGGTTCCCTACAAAAGAAGCAAACCCCTTTTTTCAAAGCTCCCGTGCCTTTTCCTCTCCCTCTCTTTCCACCAAAGTTCCGATAAGGTTTACCTTTGTCTTTCTTTCTCTCATCACGCTTCCGCTCGTCACCACCGTTCCTCTCATCACGCTCCCGCTCGTCAGCGCCGTTCCTCTCATCACGCTTCCGCCAATCACCACCAGCTGAAAAAGTATTAACCCTGTCCTTTCCCCAACGAAGCTCCAAAGTGCTTTCCCTCACAAGAACTATCCCCATGGTAAAGCCCCAAGTCCATGAGGAGCCATCCATTGCTTGCATACGACAAATGATGTTTTCGTACTCATCTGGGAGTTTCATAAGTAGTGTATTAATCTTACTCTCCTCAGATTCTACATATCCCGCACTAGTAAGCTCAACGTATAACTTAGCAATATCATTGCAAAACTCTATCATGCTACCGTCTTTATAAACGTAGGCATCTATTTCCTGTTTTACTAATTGCTGCCTCTGAATAGTCTCACTCTTATAACTCTGAATTAGTGCTTCCCATATATCTGAAGCTTTGGTTAGACTTAAAAGAGTGATAGCTATCGACTTAGACACATATCTAAGTATGAGATGTTTTGCTATAATGTTTTTGTATTCCCATATTTTTGTGTCATTTTCTTCAGTTTTAATCCCTACATGTGGTACCATAGCTGAGAGCTTAGCTCCCCTCACCATAGGTGTCCCTTTTTCCTTCTCCCTTATTTCCCTATCCACGGAAAGACTTTTCCCTTCACCTTCCGTTGCATCTGAGCTCCGGTTGTTATTCTGGGCAGCCTCAGAAGAATCTCCATAGTAAGCTCCTCCAAAGCCAGGTGGCCGACATCTCACTTGTCCCGAAACAATTCCCCATAAGTTTTTCTCAAAAAGCAATCCCGCCATTGTAAACTCCCAATAAGTGAAGTCTGTTCCATCGAACATAGGCACCCTACATGGTGGGCCCATAACCTGAAACTCTGAGACCTCCATTGGCCCTCTGATTATGCACATCCAAAAGAAGCTAATCTAGATAGTGCCGACTCCAAGTTGATATAAACCCAAGTGACTGACCCCTTGACAGTCAGAAGCCCAATATAGATTCACCCCTGTGAAATAACACTTTCTGTGTGCTCAGTTCCACCACAGAATGCAAAGTTAGAATATGAGATTTGGACACATTCACCCACTTTGACTTTCCCTTAGAAATGCAGCCACCCTGGCAGACAAAAACTTTGACGACTACACCCTTGTGTAGCCTAGACTCCCCTGAGTCTGGAGCAAAAAGAATCACTGAAAATGGTCAAGTAAATTGATAGTTATGGCTGATCAAAGTTTGCCATTTATACAAGGTGCTCTCTAGGAGAGACAGCTATCTACCCAAAATTTTCTAAGTCCTATTCCCCCTCTAAAACTCTATCTACTGGAGTACGGCACCAATCAAATTACTGTGTCGTATAGAAAAGTACAGGTGCCGGTGTACTTTCTGTACGGCCATTGTACAACATGGCCAAATTGTCGACACGTGTCATAGCCGGATTTGTTTCCGCAATCTCCGGAGTTGCCGCAATCCAACATTGTCGCGCCACGTGTCACATGACGTTGCGATGGATGAAAAATGCCAAAAGTACATGTTCCGTGATCGCGGCACCTATCGTGGTCGTCCAATCAAACCGGATACAATTTTAGTCGTTGAAAATACGCGGGCGATATTTGTTTCGCGTTCGAAACAAATGCGCGGTATCCGTTTCATAAAATACATTAAATCGTACTCCGTACTATACAAAACTGTATCTATGTATTGCGTATCTATTTCACGTTATACGAACTAGTCTACGTGTACAAATATAAATATCTGCAATACCTAATGTACCCTAGCACTGGCACTAGTCATATTGGTTAAAGCTTACGGCTAGTTAGACGGAAGAAAGGTACCAGGATCGAATCCTGGGTCCGTCAATCCTTTTAGATAACTCTATCAAGATTGGCCTTCCTGTCCTCTTTGGACAGCGTAGGCATCAATGGATCCAACTCCTCCTTAAGTCTTCAGTGACTACGACAAGTGTGGGGACTTGAGTGAAGAGTTAGAGGCAGGCTGTCACTGTCCCCTTTTTGCCTTTTATATTTACAAACTCTAGACCTAGCAAATACTTAAATTTTAACATTAAATACCTTATAGCCCACGGATTCATCATCATAACCCATAAAAATTCCTGGAATCGATTTCGGACTAAGCTTAGAAATAGGGAGATTATCCAAAATATAACATTTACTCCCAAAAACCTGGAAGTGACTAACATTCGGTTTTCTTCCGGTGCACACTTCATATGGTGTTTTCCCTTTTACTGCTCTAGTCTCTATTCTATTTCTAATATACGACGCACACGAGAAAGCTTTACCCCAAAATTTGAAATCTATTCCCTTATCTAGTTACATAGATTTTGCACTTTTTGTTAGAGTTCGGTTGAGTCTTTCGGATACTCCATTCTGTTCCAGAGTATAAGGAATTATAAATTGCTAAGAAATGCCATTGTCTTTTAAATATTCACAAATGTATGAGAAATATATTCCCCTCCGTTGTCGGACCGAAGGGAAAGGATCGGTTTCCCATGAAGTTTTTCGGCCCATACCCGAAAATGCTTGAAGTGAGTGAGCACTTCACTCTTTTCTTTCATAAAGTAAACCTTGCTATATCTTGAGAAGTCATCTGTAAAAGTGACCAAAAACCGGTTGCCATTGAGTGAAGGAAATTTTGATGGTCCCCACATATCCGAATGAATAATTTGAAACAAATACGTGGCCTGGGTATCCGCAATTTGAGGTAGTGGCAGCTTATGAAGTTTGAAACTCAAAGACCTCCATAAGTCCTCAGAGTGGACAGCTTCCAAGAAGCCTCTAGGATAACCCTAACCCCTTTGTGTTTTAGCAAAAATAACTGCCACCCTGGCAGACAATAACTTTGACCAACCTCACCCGAGTGAAGGGAAGACTCCCATGAGTCGATAGCAAAAAGAATCCCTGAATTTGCTCCCCTGAGCAGTAAGTTATGGAGGGTCAAAGTTGGCCTTTTGTACAAAAGCTCTCTGGGAGAGAGGGTCCTATCTCCTAATTTTTCTAAGTCCTATCTCTCTCACAGACTCTATCTACTGATGTACGGAGCCAACCAAAGTACACTTTCGTACACAAAAGTACAGCTGCCGGTGTACTTTTTAAACGGCCATTGTACGACATGGCCTAAATGTCGACACATGTCATATCCGATTCGGTGCAGTAATCTCCGGAGATACCACGATCCAATGTAATTTCGCCACGTGTCATCCGATGTGGCGATGACCACAAACCGCCGAAATTCTCTTCCGCGATCTCGGCGTTAATTTCGGCCGTCGGATTAAATTCACATTAAATCGTAGCCGTAAGAAATACATGCGCGGTATTTGTTTCGCTAAAGAAATAAATGTGCGGTATTCGTTTCTTATCCGTACTTTTACATTACTGGATCTATGTCTCCCGTAAAACTGTTTTAGTTAAATAAACTATCCTACATATTAATATTTAAGTAATTATCAAACCCTACAATATGTAACACTATGTCTAGACTTAACGGTTAAGGCTACCGGCTACGGGCAGTTTACCGTCCGGTAGGTACTAGGATCAAATCCAGGGGAAAACACATGTTTTATTAGTAAATAACCCAACGGTAAATAAACTAATATATATATTTCCCGTAAACCTCTGGATAGCCTAGGTAGCCTTGGCTCAAGCTTCCTCTCCAACTTCTCAATGACTGCGACAAATTTGAGAGTTGAAGAGAGAAGTTAGAGGTAAAGTGCCTCGGCTTCTTTCTATATTTCTATTTAGATCTAGAAAATACTTTAAATAGACGATTAATTTCTTCATTGATCACTTGTAATTCTGAGGTGAGCATTTTTTCCTCCCATTTCTTGTCCTTCAACGACAATCCATATTGAATCATAGCCTTCCCTTCGTAGCCCATCCCATGCTTGTCCTTCATTGCGTTGACTTTACGAATTGAATCGTGAGCCATCCTAAGGAAGAAAGCCTTTTCGGGCCCGAGTAGCTTCCTCAACCAACCCTTGCCACTCGGATGGGACCACGCATGCTCCTCAATACCGTTTATTTTCCAATTCTCCCATTTTTGCGCCAAAACCTCCTTATCTTTTCCTCCTTCTACGAACATAATTGTAGTTTGCCCTTTTGGGCTCGGGCGATAATGCTATGCTTTTCGAAAAAGCGTTCAATCCAACGCCGAGTGATTTTGGGGTCGATCTCTTGACCATTGTCGTCGATAAATTCCAGGGCACCATCCTTCTTCATTTCGGTAATGATGTATTTTGCTATTTTTCCCACAATGATAATCATCATTTTTATGCCCGCCTTTTGGAATCGGTAGAGTTCATCCACTAAGTCCATGTGAACCTTCACCACCTATGGTAACTCTTTCCTACCCCTTCCCGTTAACACCTTCATTACCGCCACGCTTCTCTTTCCAAAACCCGAAAAATATAGGGTGAGAGTACTTTCTTCTATCCCTTTTAGTACTGCCACCCTTTCTACCCACCACCGCCTTGCCTTTTGGTATTCTGCAATTGGAGTAAGGAAAGAAAATAAAATAGTGAGTGAAGATATACATAAAAAGCGTCAAACAATACAGATTGAGAATTGCTTCAGCGACGAGGATCTGTCGTCGCCTAATTTAGTGACGAGCAACTGTCGTCGCTGAATCAGCGACGATAGGTGTTTGCCGCTGAATTAGGCAACGACAAATCATTGTCGCTCTAAAATATAACTTTTGGAGAGTTATGGTTCAACGACGAGTGGTATTCGTCGTTGGTTTACTAATGAGGCGTTGTCGACGCTTTATTCAACTTATGAAATTATGTGTCCTTCATTGGACTACAGAATCTAAGAAGCCTCTAGATAGTTTCTAACTAACCAACTTCAAGCCACAACCATAACTGCCTTAGAAGGCAAACTGACAAAGTGAATGCACCCTTGTGCAGCATGGACTCCCTTGAGTCCGTAGGAAAAAGAATCTTTGAAAACGGACAACCAGCCGATTAACTATGAGGTGGCAAAGGTGCCAAGTTTATACAAATTCTCAAAGGGAGAGAGGTCACTACCTACCAAATTCTCTTTGTCCTAAACCCCTCTCACAACCCCTATCTACTGACGTACGAACCAATCAAATGAATGTAGGGTATAAAAAGGTACTACGGCCGATGTACTTTCTGTACGGCTTGTGTACGGCAAGCCTATTGAGTGGACGCGTGACCACTTTTAACTCATCCTTCTGTTCTCCAGAATTCCCGCGACCAAATGTTATCCCTCCACGTGTTGTCAGGTCATGCCACGTCCACAAACCGAGAAGATGACCACTCCGCGATTTTGGCAGCGATATGTGTTGTCGGATCAGAAATCGACATTCAATATTGGCCGTCGAAACAAATGTCCGATTCATTTGTTTCATGCGAGATAATATTTGCACTATATAACACTTGGTTCAATGTTCTTTCGTTCGTCATTCCGTTAATCGAATTCATGGTCTAAACAGTGTTTAAATAATTATCAAACCCAATGTATCCTAACGGATTTCTACGACAGACTGGTTAGGGCTAACGGCTACGCCGCGCATTGCAGGTTAGAGGTTCGAGTCCTGCCGAACTGAACCTTTTGTTGAGAGTGACATAAGTCACTCTTTAGTCCTTTCTGCTGAACTAGGACAGCCATGGCTCAACCACCCTCTCTATCACTCAGTGGCTACAACCAGTATGGTGGGTAGAGAGAGGAGGTGGAGGCAAGCTGTCCGACTTTTTCTTTTCTTATTTGTATTGAACTATTAAATAGAAAATACCATAAAAATCTAATAATTTCAACACTCCCTTTATTTTCTAGTCTAACTTTAACTTCAGTCCATACTTTTCTCTACAATATTTTAACTTTGGATAAGGCACTGGTTTTGTCATCATATCAGCCACTATTTCCTCATCTGATTTATATACAAGATTCACAATCTTATTCTCAAATTTTTCTCTCACAAAACTCAACCTTATGTCCATATGCTTAGCTTTGAAATGATGTTTTGGATTAGCTGCAATTGGAATGGCAGCTTGATTATCACAAAACACTTCATGCACCCCCTTCATCATATACTCGAGTTCTTGCAACAAGGACTTGACCCACATCAACTCTTTCACAGCAGAACGAAAGGCCATGTACTCAGCCTCCATATTTGATTGACCAACCAGCTTTTGTTGCTTACTGCTCTAACAACATGCACCTTCCCCCACATACAACACATACCCAGAAGTGCATCTTCTCATAGGTGCATCCCCCAAAGTAGCATCACTCCAAGTAGTAATAACAGTGTGCTCCCCTCCCAAATGCAACCATAACTCTCTGGTTCCAACAAAATACCTCATGCCTTCCAATCTCTCTTCCTAAGATCGTTAAGACTCCTACTGAGGTTCCTACTACTGCCGCTATGTCCGGTCTTGTATAGATCATAAAAAATATCAAACTTCGTACGACCTATCTATAAGGAATAGACTTTATAAACTCTCTCTTCTATGGACTTATTGAATCATCTACGATTATCACTCCTTCACTCCCATCACTTACTTTCTTCAAGTCCATTGGAATGGTACAATTGTTTACCTTTTCCATCAAGAATTTCTCAAGCCTATTACCTATTGCTTCTTTCTGAGTAAAACTAATAATCCTTTTCTCCCTATCTCTCTCCATTTGGATCCCCAAAATATATCTTGCCTCCTCTAAATCCTTCATTTCAAATCTTCTTCTATGATCTTTCTTTAACTTATTGATCTTTTCCAAAGATTTACTCAACAGAAGCTGAGCATCCACATAAATTACAATAAAAAAGACACCATTCTCATCTTCAAAGATATAGATAGAATGGTCAGAGCTGATCCGGATATATCCCAGACCGGTGAGAAACTCATCTAGTTTCTTATTCCATGGTCGTGGAGCCTACTTCAGTCCATATAAGGACTTAATGAGCCTGCAGACTTTGCTCTCTTCTCCTTCCTTAACAAATCTCTCTGGTTGCCACATGAAAACTTCTTCCTCAAACTCACCATTAAGAAAGGCAGTCTTAATATCCATCTGGTGTATTTCCCATGTCTTCCACTGCTACTAGACTAAGGAGAATCCTTACTAATGGGAACCGAACAACAAGAGCAAAAGTCTCCTCATAGTCAATCCCCTCCTTTTGGGTGAACCCCTTTGCTACCAATCGAGCCTTATATCTCTCAATAGTATTATCTGGGTTTAGTTTTAGTTTAAACAACCATTTACAGCCAATCGGTTATTTGTCCGGAGGACAATCCGCTAGTTCCTAAGTGTTTGCTTCCCTGATAGAGGCCATCTCATCATTTATGGCTCCAATCCATGTGTTTTTCTTCGGACTATTTACTGCCTCCAAGTATGAAAAAGGCTCATTTGGGTGAGATAGCTTAGTTACCTTGTGAGCGGCATGTTTTTCTTGAACCGTTTTGTTAATCTTTCTCCCTCCCTCAAACTTCGAAGCTTAGATGGAGGGAAGTCTTAGATTTCTTCTTACTGTCTCATCGGTTCCCCTATCCAAAGAGGTCAGTTCTGGTTCCTCCTCTTCTGTCTCCTAGAAGTCCATAGGAATATGTGGGGTTTCCAAAGGATCGCATGTGTCTTGGATCTCCCCTGAATCAGCAATCCTTGTTTCACTCATGTCCCTTTCGGGAACGAAAGAGTCCTCCTAACCTTCAGACTCAAATATTATTCTTATCTTCTTGGTATATTTAAAGGGGTCAAATGACTTCCCTTCATCCATGACAACTAGGTGTTTGACAAAAATGATATCTCTCTTTGCTAAATCATAGACTCTATATCCCTTGACATTCTCATCATATCCTACAAATTATCCATGTTTTCCCTTATCATCTAGTTTCCAATTTTCCCTATCCGTGTCAAGACTTTAGACTTGGCTACCAAATACTTTAAGGTAAGAGATTTCTGGTTTCCTTCCCACCCATCTCCCATAAGGTGTCATTCGCGTTACAGCTGAGGTAAGGACTCTAATCTTAATCTAGTTGGCACATTTCATGGCCTCTGCCCAAAATCTCTTTCCTATTTTCTTGTCGGCCAACATATTGCATGCACTATCTCCCAGTGCTCGGTTCAACCTCTCAACTTGTTTCGGGTTATATGGTACTGGGTGCTGAACTCCCTCATCTCTCAAGTATTCCTCAAACTGGTTAGAGGTATATTCCCCCCCATTATCACTCTTTATTATCTTTATGGGAGTTCCTTGCAACTTCTCACTCCAAGATTTATATTCTTTGAAGTAAGTTGACGTTTCAGACTTCGTTTTTAGGAAGTAGACTCTAGAGTATCTAGACCAGTCATCGGTTATTATCAACATAAACCTCTTTCCTCCAACCGAATGTACTTTTGCAGGTCCCGAGATATCTCTGTTGACCAGATCTAGTACTTTGTCACCTCTATATGTGGCAGCTTTGGGAAAACGAAGTCTGTGAGCCTTACCTTGAGCACAAACACTACTATCATCTATCATTTCAATATCCCCAAACTGAATGCCTTCTACTACACCAAGCTTCTTCATTTCCCTTAGCCTATCAAAATGCACATGCCCCAACCGCTTATGCCAAATCATCAACTTTGGAACACCAACATAGTAAGCATTATTCTTCTCATTACTCGGGTTAAGCCTAAACATTCTTTGGCTACCCTTACCTGCCGTGAAGTAGACTTCATCCCCATACTTAGCCGTAAAGACTCCCTTTCAAGTGAAGGTATCAAACTCTTTGTCATCTAACACAGACGTAGATACAAGAGTTTTACTCAGCTGAGGAATGTATAGTACATCTGACAAGGTGAGTATGGAAGTCTTTCCCTCCACTAAGACTATCAGATCTACTGATCTCACTAGATCTGTTGTAACTACTCTCCCATCCTCATACTCTATCTTGTAACCACTCTCCAATCCCCATTCTCTATCTCTACAGTAGTGATTTTCCTTAGCTTAGTAAAGAGATGCTTATCACGACACATATGTATGGATGCACATGAGTCGATAATCCACCTTTCTTGTGGAGCTTCCCGAATTGCTCCAAGAGCACTCTTCTGTTTTTGAGGGATCTCCTTGTTGTTTTTGGAAAACTTAGTTTCAAGGGTACGCGAATTTTGTATCCTTGAGACGTTTCGTGCGTATATTATTAACGTGGAGGTTTGAATGGATTCACGGATTGGGGGAGCCGGATAAAACTAAAGTGAAGTAAGGGAGTTATTGAGTGGCTTAACTACGCAGTAAGAAATGGACGGCGGATCGCGAATTTGAAATGTATGAAACGTTGAAATATGCGCCGCCGGTACGCCGCGTCTATTTGAGAAAAATGTACTTTAAATATGACAACGCAGTTGCTACGAAGCTGCGTTTATTTTTGGATATGTCTAGGTATGTGACAACGCAGCTGCGACGAAGCTGACAACGTAGCTGCTATTGATATGAATCAAGTCGGTGGACGAGATTCATACGAATATCACGAGTGACTAAGCAAGTTTACTTTTCGGAGATGTCGGTGTAAATATTTGGTTGAACAGTGGTTTGTCATTTTGTTAATTAGTTTATTAGTATAGATTAATTCATTCTGACATACATCGAATTATTCGGGTATACTCGTAGTAATTTAGGTAGGTGGTAGATAATGTACGGCGGGTATTCCTCCGTACATACAATAGTGAACTCTTTGAGTATAAATTGTAGGACTTAGATTATTGTGATATCGCAGTCAAGTTTATCAAAGCAATGGCAAACTGTTTTTTGCATCTTTGACCTGTTGGTGTGATCACTCTGTTTGGTGCTTTCATCTGAAACTTTTTTGAGTTATTCTATGATATAGAGTCTATATGTGTGAAAAGTTTAATTGTATTCCAGTATCTCTGTAAGATTTTGTGAGCAGTCTAAGTGGTTAGTTTGTGAAGTTGTCAGCTGTTTTTGTGAAACTTTGGAGCTTATATCTTCTAAATGCATTGGTGGATTTAGCTGTAACTTTGGAGGTTTACATTTTTTATAGTATACTGCTTATTGGAGCAGGTTGAGGTGATTGTGTCAATTGTGGAGTAATCTGTGCTGTCTGGAACACAGCTGTTTTTGAGGTAGTCTGTGGGTGTTTCCGTGAGTAATCCATGGCTGAAAAAGGCTATGGACAACACTCCTTCTCCTCGAGAAAGTGTAAAATGGGCAAAGAAAAACGCCTTAAGTAAAATGGGCAAGAACCAAAGTACATTTTGCGTAATCTTGTAACTTTGGAAAGTACGTCAATTTGGAGTTATTATCATTTCGACCCACTTCCACGTCACGCCTGCTCATCTTCACACTTATACTCGAATCAAATTGGGATTTGGTTTTAGTTAAAATAATACCCTACTGTCTATGGTTTTTGAAGACTTAGTTCCGTACACACAGATTTTAGTGTAGCGGTAAATACACTACAGGATGTACACAAATTAGGAGAGTATTTGGTCAGCGATGTTTCATGTGATTTGGTACGGACTTACTTGGAAGATCGCGAAGCGATCCGGATGTGGACATACAACGCAATCTTACACAAAGAGTGTCCCGACATTTAATACGACGGTACGAAACTTGAGAAGTACGCAGTAGATCGATTTGTCGAAGCAAATCCGATATAAAAGATTCTTTACGGCCGATGGCGGCACCAACTTTAGTTATGTAGCGTGAGGACAATCGGCAAGCATTACTATTGTTCTTTGGTCTAAAATAGACCGCAGAAGCCACCCAAACTATCATGCAAAAAGCTAAGCGAAGCTAGGCCAATTAACAATCATTTGAAATGCATCCTCCATTTAACATACATGCATACACAGATGCAATCATTCATCTGCACATAGGCGGAGTAATCATCCGTAAACAGACAGAGCAAGCATGCATACACAGATGCATGAATAACATTTAGGGTTACATGAAAATCACAAGAAACTCTAAGACAAATGCATAAATAATGCATATCAAACAAACATAAAATTAACACATATATATAATAATAAAAGAATGCATCACATATAATTACAAAAACAACAATTACAACGGACTATCCGCGACAATGAGTTACTGTATGGCATAAGCAGGTCGTCTGGTGCTAATTAATTTAAACGGATGTTTTTGCACATACAAACAAATTAGTGTTGACTTCGAGTAGTTTTAGTATTGACCTCAAGTAGTGTGAGGAAACAACCTGGTTAACTCTTGCATTATGGAAAATCATCGTGGGGGTGCCAATTAGCTTATTAGTAGACATGCACATTTATTTCTTTTGTTGTTTTGTCAGATGTAGGTGGCTCACAATTGTATATATTCATGAGAGCCTTGTAGAAAAAATATCAATGTGTTAAGAAAAGTAGGAACCTAAGATGTAGTTCTTTATATTTGGCAAGTGTAGGAAACATAGATAAGAAAAACATGGTTGATAGCGTTGATTTGTTGCCTTGAGATAACATAAGAGTTTTTTGGCGATATCATGTGTATTGAAGTTGTTTAGTGTTTTGTGTATTTGATTCGAGTGTTATGTATTCTTTTATGTGTGGTAAGATCATTCTTATGTAATTTATAAGGTGTAGTTATTGATGTGTCACAAGATTAATAAGTACATGTAAGGAGTAAATGCCATTATTTATGGTGGACTATATTACTCATCGCTGGGGATGCAATAGTTTGGGTGTTTTCCGCAGTCTTTTTTAGACCAAGGAACAACATTGTCTAATTAGAAAAACGGTATTGCACGCGTGAAACGTCTTCCAAATTTTTTAACGAGGGAGAGTACACGCTATTTTTGTCCCTCCTCGTCACGCGCATGTACGAACGAAAATGATAAGCATGTATGAGAAAAAAATCGTTGGGGTCTCGGACCTCCAATTTCATTCATGGGTTTTTTGCAAAATTTTACGTTGTCCTCGTCTCTCCACATTTTTCTCACACGACCGTGTCCTCGTCTCTCCACCACTTTCTCACACGACCGCTCCTCTTTTTCTCTTCTTTGAATGAAACGCAACAATAATAGTATTAAATGAAAGATTTTTTTTCTTTTTTTTAATAATTTTGATCTCAATTTGATGACATGTCAAATGGCCTTTTTTGTAGACGTCCCTAATTTTAGGAAGTTTTGTAATCGTCTACATTTTGTTTCATAGCCTGTCGCACATTTTGTAGATGTCTGCAACTGTCACATATTTGAAGTTAATGAAGGCACAAGTAACGCGAGTTCAAATCACGTTATGTACTTACCATCGCGATTTTGATAATTACCATCACGATTTTGATAACAAAATCTTCACTTTTGCAAGTAATGATTGACATAGGAAAACTTTGAAAAGTACACCATAAAATGTGCGCTCAAAACCAAAGTACCATTCTAAAGTTTCGGTTGTATGGGCACACACCCTAAGGGTACTTTCGTATGTGCCAAAGTTATAGTTATTTTCTTTGGTTTTCCTCAATAACTTAGAAAAAACCGATAAAATTTGCAGCGTACCAAAAAATTAAATTAACCACCGTACGAGTTGCGTTACCTTGAAACTTTATACGTACAGTAGTTTGTCGTTTAGCGCGATGAAATTTGTCATCTAGTGCATTTCGACCCACTTTCGCGTCCTTTCAGCACATGTTCAAACTTTACTTTAAATCACCTCGCGAGGTGATTTGAAATAAATTCCAATAAGGTGAGCGAATAGGCAGACGCTGTTGCACGTGTCGGAAGTTTTTTACAATTTTTGTGAGCAGAGTACCAAAAAAAAAAACACACTGCGCGTTTCCAGCCTATGCGTACTATTTTCCGTGCGCTGATTTTCGTACAGGCTCCGTCTCTCTCAAACACATGTGTCTTCACACATACGACGTAGGAAAATCATTGGGCACCTGTCGGCAAGTGGGAAAACAAAAACGAAACTGCATTTTTGTGCGACAGCGAAAGGTAATTTAGGGTTTCGACACGTCAACAATGTAGCGTTCGGACATTACGAAGTCACAAAAATTGTACAACATGCGGAGAGACGCCTCAAATTGAAGCCGAGTGGAAGTTTCGCCTCATTTTGTGTACCACTTTATTTGTCACACTTTTTCGCACACGTCTACATAAGTCACTTTTTAAGTAATAAGTTATTTGCGTTTATATCCGAATGCTCTGAAAGTTGTGCGGAGATCCTTCGCTAAAAAACAAAGTAACAAGACATAGTTTCGGTTACATGCGAAAGTACCCTAACGATTGGTAGTCTATTCTCAATTTGTATCACTTAAAAAGTACATTTTTGGCTCTACAAATTTAACGTGTTCACTCCTTACTGTCTAGCTGTCCACTACGACAAGTCCTCATTTAATAATGTTGTGTATCGAGTAAAATAATTTCTCGATAACTTCGATATTCAATTTATGGACTATCGATCGGTCAGCGGTCGCATTATAACGTAGCGGGACCAACATATTATATCGCGATGCATTTCACAATATATAGTACTATTTAAATTTTATACTTATATAATACATAATTTTATCGAAAACCAAAAATAGTATGGTACGCCACGTATGACGTGAATTTTTTTACGGAACGTCAATGTAGACGACGCAACATGTAACCGTAAAGAAAATAGCACGTAGTTACGCACAAAACTTCAATTTTCAAAAGAAAAAATCACATTAATTTCGTCAAATGAAAATGATGACCTTGTGTCGTGCATGAGCGACAAGCAAGCGAAGATGCATCATAACCAGCAAAGTCATGCTGACAAACATATATACCAACAAACTTAAATATGAAAAGTGACAAAATATATAAACCATGAGAATGAATAAAGGTGAAAATGACCCAGAGAGAGAAGGGGAAGAATACTCCCCTAGAGTGAAGTGGAAAGAGAGAAGGGAAAGGATACTCCCCTACAGTGAGTGGACCCAATAAGCCACGAGGTAGCCACTAGGCTCTCGTGTCTTCCACGTATTCTCTACAAGAGTTATCTCAAAGGAAAGCAACGAAGCAAAATAATCACTTCCAACCAAAACCAAGAAAATCGGAATTAACCAAAAATGACACTTTCCCAAGAAAACCGAAAGCGAAAGCAAAAATAGAGAGAAAGTAGAATGAAGCTTGAAGTAAAATAAAGCTAGATCAAAAGGAAAAAAAAACCAACTCAAAAATAGGTGGAAGAAAATCTAGAAATGAAAAGATAGAATTTATATTGAAAATAATGTAATTTTTATATTTTTTTTTCCTTTAGCTTTATGTTATCACACAAAACTGAGAAGTAAAACTGAAAACGAAAGATAAAGTGGAAGGAAAATGGAAAGACAAAAACAAGAATAAAAACTGAATAAGAAAGGTAATATTTTTATTATATATTTTTAATTTATTTTTAAGAAATATAATTTTTAAAATATGTGCTTTTGAAAAGTTAGACCTTTTGGACAAGAATACTAAGCCACAAGGTAGCCACTAGGCTCTCGGGTCTTCCACGTATTCTCTACAAGAGTTATCTCAAAGGAAAGCAACGAAGCAAAATAATCACTTCCAACCAAAACCAAGAAAATCGGAATTAACCAAAAATGACACTTTCCCAAAAAAACCGAAATGCCACACACATAAATACACTCAAACAAACCGTCCAGCTGTCCGGAGAACGGCGCAGCTTGACAGAAGATGCCACACCTCAAGCCTCCACTCCACCAATCGCCAAAAAGACAAATTTGGAGGGAAACTTTCCGGACTTGGCCGAAGCCGTGTGGAATAAAAGCGAGGCAGAAACAAAAGCAAATATTCTTAACCTATCTAGCCACTATAGCTAGCTAGCAATAAGAAAGAGAAAGCATGAGCAATCGGTGAGAGAGAGAGAGCAAGAGAAAAGCTCCGCTGCCAAGAGAAAATTCTTGTCCAAAAGCTAAATTCTCTAAGTCTGAGAATTAGGCTAAGTAAGAGCTACGCTAGGCCTAAGCAAAATTAGCCTTCGTCTAGTCTACTTTACATGCATGAAACTACTTAAGATGTTGACCAATAGGCGGCCAACATTGTCTGCCGTACGCATAACAAAATCCACCGTTCGAGGGTAAAAACCCACCTTAACTACATGAGCGCGCGAACCTACATGGGTTCGCGACTTACATAAATAAATAAATGGTGTATCGAAGCGTCGCCCAGAAATCGCGATTCGCCTCCAAACGATACTCCACGTCCATACTTCGAAATTGTAGTACCTAAGCACGAAATAAAAGGTATCGCACGAAATACTCGAAAAGTGTGTACCTACGCACGAAACGAAACGTCTAGCACGAAATTAGTACTTTTCACCGAAACATATAAATAGATGAACCGGTGTGAAATCGCACGTGCAAACGAAAATTATGCACGCGTGCCAAAATCGTGCATGTATGCCTAAAATCGCGCGTGCATGCATAAAACCGCGCGTACATGCAAAATACCGCGCGCGTGTGCCTTAAACCGTGCATGCATGTGTAATACCGCACGTGCATGAGAAATACCGCGCGTGCATGAGAAAAATCGCGCGTGCGTAATATCGTGCGCGAGCGCCAACTATCGCGCGTGCGGGAATGGTATCGTGCGCGCGAGCTACCGACACGATGCGGCATTACACTTGCGACATTTTTGTTGGGATATTGTCGTTTCGCGGTATTTCGGCGAAGCGTCATTCCAACTTGTATGTGTTTGACGCGAAATGTCGAGTCATCATTCAAAAAGTACGATGTCGTTTTGCGGCAGTACTTTTGTCGTTCGCGAACGAAATGTTCTATTTCGTTTCGCGTCACTTGTTTGTTTCGTGCGCAGGTGTTTCAATTTGCGTGCACGTGTGTTTGTGAAGCGACACGTGTTTAAGTCAACATTTGTATTTTGTCGTTTCGAAGGAAGAAGCGTGTGCGCCTTCGTTCGTGGAACTTTCATTGAAGAGTGCACAGTCAGCTAGGGACAGACTTCGTCGCTACGTTAAGTCTTGCTTGTCTTATCTTAATGTCTCTTAGTGCAGAGTAGCGAGTATATAGACAGCACTGTACATGTGCATATTATTAAATGAATTAATCGATCTATCTTAGATGATTAATCTTGGAGTAGAGGTTACTTAAAGAATAAGAGAGAGAAGAGAGAGAAGAGAGAAGAGAGATGATGTAAAGAGGCTTCGGCTAAGAACACTTATAAATATTTTTGGCTCAATATTTCTCTTGTCTATTATGAGCTTCCGCTGTGTAATGATTTATGTTTTGTGAATTAGTTTAAGTGAAAATCTTTTGCTTAAGATCCTACAATTGGTATCAAAGCTAGTATTTCGGAAATAGAGAGGGAGCGCATGGGGAGGAAGAAGAATAGAAATACTCCTTCCACCATGTCGACTTCGGAGAGAGCAAAAGAGTTCAGTTTTTCGGGTTCTCAATTTGAGGGGACCCGGAATACGGAGAGAAAATTTGAGGAAATGTTTGATACATTAATGAGATACGTAGATTCACGATTTCAAACTCAATCTAGTGAGAAAAGAGAATTTGCTTCATTTCAGGCCGCCTGTGCATTTGTGGAGGAGCTAATGAGAGTGAGATAAAAGAGAGAATTAGGAAAGGTAAAGCAAAGATAGAGGAAGATTCAGATTTTGACGAGGCATTGGATAATGAAGATGATTATAATATGTCGAGGAAATCCGTGGCCTTTAATGGCACCAATTATGCGGTTTGGAAGAAATTTATTTCAAATCAACTTATTCTTAAGAGGCTTTGGAGGATTGTCAATGGAGAGGAGAAGATGCCAACGGAGAGCAAGGCACGTGCTCAATGGAGGTTGAAGGATATTGCGGCAACGACCAATTTGATGAAGAATTGCACTTCTTCCGTGCTTGATCATTTTCTCGCTCACGGCACGGTCCATGAGTGTTGGAAAGCACTTGAGGAGCAATATGAGAAATGCGTTGAGAACAAGGGTCAATATGTTTATACCGACTTTATGAATTTAAAAATCAATTCAAATGAATTGATGGATGATGCCGTGAAACGCTTCAATATTATACTCAAGCAATTACTCAACAATGGCCGAGTTATCTTGGATGCGGATAAATTAAGCGTTTTTCTTAATGCTTTACCGGAGAAGCTTTCGCATCTTAAGCTATTTTACGAACAAAGGCGGATAACACCTTCGGATTCATTGTCAATTTTATCAAAATGTCGGAGGTAACTCCATTGGCTTCTTTAAGTGGATGAGGAGGAGTTCTCAACTCTACTATTCTCGAAACCCTGATCTTAACTATGCCAGTGGTAGAGGAGGTGGTAGAGGAGGTGGCTCAAGAGGTGGTGGTGGAGGCCGAGGCAACAAGAGGGAGCAAGGTCGTCCATCGAAGGTCCCTTCGGATCTTTCCAATGTGACATGCTACCGGTGTAACCGGCTTGGACACTTGTCATCCTCTTGCCCTGATAAAGACAAGCAATGTCATTTTTGTGGTAAGTGGGGGCATACGATTTCTCAATGTTATGAAAAGAGTGGAGATTCCGGAGGTGGAAGAGGAGCTAGAGGAGGTGATAGAGGCGGCCGAGGTGGCGGCCGAGGAGGAGGCCGCGGTGGTGGTCGTGGTTGTGGTAATGCAAATTACTTTGACTATGGTAATGAAACTTGTGATGATTTTCCGGTTCTTAACCTTACCCTTGATTCGGTAAGTAGTGGAGGAAATTTGGAGAAAGAGTGAATTATTGATACGGGGGCATCTCACCATGTTTGCACGGATGCTACCTTGTTTGATGATATGAGGGAACTTACGGTTCCAAAGTTTATTACGGTTGCAAGCGGCCATGTCATTTCGGTTGGAACGGTTGGCACGGTTCGGCTTGATCTTCTTTCATGGGATAATGATGGGAAGGAGAGATCGACGGAGTATCGTCTTCAAATACTCTTTATATTCCGGACGGTTCGGTCAATTTGTTAAGCGTTCCACAAATCCAAAAGAGTGGTGGAAGCTTACTTGCGAGAGGTGATCAATCTATTGAGATTTGGAATGAGAAAAGGATTGTAATTGGAGAAGGAGTTGTGACGGATGCGAATCATAGTCAGCTCATATGGAGGAGGCCGAAATCTAAAGTTCCCGCCGTGGGAATTTCATGTTGGAATTCAAGTATTTTCTAGGTCTAGAGATTGCAAAATAAAAAGCAAAATAGTAGATATTGACAGCCTGCCTCTAACTCCTCCTCAAGTCCCCACACTTGTCGCAGTCACTGAAGACTGAAGGAGGAGTTAGCCATGGCTGCCTGTGCTGTCTAGAGGGAGACAGACAATTGTTTTATAGGGGGTTTTCTCTAAAAGATAGTTTTGCCAGGTCCAGGATTTGATCCTGGTACCTGCCACTTGTCACACCCGCAATAGCCGGTAATCTTATCCAGATAGTCTAAATTGTATTAGATATTATGAGGTATGATATTTATTTAAATAGTTACTATAAGAATAATTCATTTAACTAGAACTATATGCATACTGCATAGAAACAGTTGTGGAAAGTACGACGTACGGTACGATTACGAAATAAATACCGCGCGGTTTGTTTGACGCCGGAAAGAATACCGCGCAGGTATTTATGACGGCCACGATTGAAATCCAAATTTGATCGGACGGCCGCGAAGGATGCCAAGATCGCGGCGTACGATTTTGGCGGTTTGCGATCACCGCCACATTAAGTGACACGTGGTAACACTACATTGGATTGCGGCAACTCCGGAGATTACGGGAACAAATCCGGATATGACAGGTGTCGACATTTTTGCCATGTCGTACAATGGCCGTACATAAAGTACACCGGCACCTGTACTTTTATGTACGATACAGTAATTTGATTGGTGCCGTACTTCAGTAGATAGAGTTTTAGAGAGGGAATAGGACTTAGATAAATTTTGGGTAGGCAGCTGCCTCTCCCAGAGAGCACCCTGTATAAATGGCAAACTTTGGCCAGCCATAACTATCAATTTACTTGACCATTTTCAGTGATTCTTTTTGCTGCGGACTCAGGGGAGTCTAGGCTACACAGGGGTGTAGTCGGTCAGAGTTTTTGTCTGCCAGGGTGGCTGTATTTCTAAGGGAAAGTCAAAGTGGGTGAATGTGTCCAAATCTCATATTCTAACTTTGTATTCTGTGGTGGAACTGAGCACACAGAAAGTGTTATTTCACAGGGGTGAATCTATATTGGGGTTCTGACTGTCAAGGGGTCAGTCACTTGGGTTTATATTAACTTGGAGTCGGCACTATCTAGATTGGCTTCTTTTGGATCTGCATACTCTGAGGGCCAATGGAGGTCTCAGAGTTTCATTTCACACAAAATTTTGGAATTGAAAGGTGATCTTACCTTATGGCATCATTGAATGTGTCACACATCCGAGGTAAGTTTGAAGAAGATGATTCGACATTCTTTGGTGAGGGGTTTGGACCTCGCATCCGGTGAGAAGGTGAATGGATGCGGAGGATGTAGCAAAGGACGTCAAATTCGGAAATCCCATCCGATTAAAGACATCAAGCATCGAGCTCAAAATCCTTTGGAGGTTGTTCACATCGATCTTTGTGGACACATTAAACTCGAGACAATTGGAGGTAATAAGTATACTTTGATGATAGTTGATGACTTCTCTCGGAAGTCATGGGTGTATTTATTGAAAAAGAAATCGGATGCATTTGAAAAATTTAAGGAATGGCATGTAATGGCCGAGAGGCAAATTGATAAAAAGCATAAATCCATTCGTTCGGACAATGGAGGGGAGTTTGTTGTTTTTGAGGGGTATTGTAAGGAGTGGGGGATAACGCATCAATTCACGGTGCCTTATTCTCCGAAGTCAAATGGAGTGGCCAAGAGGAAGAACCGTACCTTAGAAGAAATGGTCCGTGCGATGGTTCATAGCTCTGGACGAGAGATGTTTTTGTGGGGAGATGCAATTCTTACGGCAAATTACATTTGTAACCGAAGGTTCACTTCGAAGTTCGGAAGTAAAACAACGGAGGAGTTGTGGAGTGGTAGAAAGCCCACGGTTCATCATTTGAGAATTTGGGGATGTCATGCTACGGTTTATGTGGAATCAATCAAGAGGAAGGGGAAATTTGCTCCAAGGTGTTGGCCGGGAATTTTTGTTGGTTATAGTGCAAGGGGGAATTTGTACCAAGTGTATGATCCGGCTTGTCACACCGTGGAGGAATCTCGGAATGTGGACTTTCATTAGGATCTCAAATCCGCCATGAATTTCGTTGGGAAATTTAAAGAAAATTTGGATTTTTATGAGGAGAGTGAAATTGAGAGTTTTCCGTACATTGGGGATTCGGAATCCGATGTGGAACCGAATGAGAAAATTAAGAAAAATAATTTGAAGAAATCGGTTGAAATTGAATTTGAAAAAAAGAGTAACGGATCTTTGGATTCCCGAGTGACTTCGGACATTCGTAAATCTCAAAGCTCTAAATTGAGTTCTAAATCGAGTGAGAAAGAAATTGAAATTGAATCCGAGGAAGAGAAAGAGGAAAATGAGGAGGAGCAAGTTATTAGGAGGAGCTCTCGGATTACAAAGGGGAAGAAACCGGAGAAACTCACTTACGATTGAAAAGGGGAAAATGCATCAAATTCGCATTATTTTCTTTCCGATGCTAAGGAGACGGAGTTTCTTTTGTAGCAATCACTTACGGAGAATATGACCGGCGACCCTCAATCTTATGTCGAGGCTAGGAGGTCGGCTGATTGGGAGAGTAGGTGGAAACCGGCGTGGGAGAAAGAATTAAAGTCGGTGGTTTATAATCGAGCTTTTGAGGAAGTGAACTTACCGGAGGGGAAAAAGGCGATTGATGCAAAGTGGGTCTTTAAGACTAAAACTGGAGCTTTGGGCGAGATAATTAAGTACAAGGCGAGACTTTTTTGTAAGGGGTTCCAACAAACGTGAGGGAATCGATTTTAAGGAGACTTATGTTCTTGTGGTGAAGTTTGACTCACTACGGATTATCGTACTTGCAGCGATGGAGAAGAAGCACGTCCATCAAATGGATGTGGAAACCGCGTTTTTAAATGGTGAGTTGGAGTAAAAGGTATATATGAAGGTACTAGAAAGCGTGTCTCCTTTGCAGGAAGGAAAGGTATGGCGTTTGCGAAAGTCGTTGTATGGTTTGAAACAGGCGCCGCGCACTTGGTATTTGAGACTTCATCAAGTACTATTGAAATTTGGATTTGTACGGACTATGTCCGATTCAGGAGTTTACGTAAATGGTAAAGGATTTGACCGACTCATCTTTTTCGTTTATGTGGATGTTTTTTTGATGACATGCGACAAGTTGGAGCGCATTAATGAGTTGAAACTTTACCTTGGTTTGCTCTTCAAAGTGACAGAGCTTGGAGAGGTACGATGTACTTTGGGGATTGAAGTGATACGCGACAAAAAGGGGAACATCAAATTGAGTCAAGCTCAACATTGTAAAGAGATTTTGAAGAGATTCGGTATGATTGACGCGAAACCGCTTTCTACACCGTTGGATGCAAATCTACACATTCGCAAGTTTGAGGAAGAGGATTCTGTCGACGTACCATATCAAGAGTTGGTTGGTTCACTTATGTACCTTAGCATTGGTACTCGTCCAAATATTTTGGCCACAATTTCCATTGTCGGCCATTATTGTTACGAGCCCAAGAAGGCGTATTGAGAGGCCGTACGACGTATCTTTTGATACTTGGTTAGTACGATTGATCTAGGTTTTTTATTCACTTCTGACAAAAAATATTTGGAGTGTGTTGGGTATTGTGACGCGGATTGGGGTGGCGATTTTGATTCAAGTAAATCCATCTCAGGGCACGCATTTATTCTTGGAGGAGCCGCGATTTCGTGGAGTTCTAGGCTACAACCAACAGTTGCGTTGAGTTTCACAGAATTTGAGAATATGGCTGCATGACATGCAGCTAAGGCTTCGATTTGGATTAAAGAGATGTTACGTGAGTTAAGTGTTCCTATTGGTTGTATGACGATTTATTCTGACAACATGAGTTCGATGGCTTTGGCTAAAAATCCAGTGTTTCACAAGAGGACGAAACACATCAAGATCCAATGGCATTTTGTAAGAGATTTGATGACGGCGAACGAGATTGTATTTTCGTACGTACCGACAAAAGAGGAGGCGGTAGATTTGTTGACGAAAGCTGCCACACATGATGTATTTTAGAGAGGAAGACCAAAACTTGGATTATTTTGAGGAGTTTGACGATTCCGACAATAAGAGGGGGATTGTTGGGTTATTGTCGTTTTTCGGTATTTCCGCGAAGCGTCATACCAACATTTGTTTGTTTGACGCGAAGTGTCGCGTCATCATACAAAAAGTACTACGTCGCTTCACAACGGTACTTTTGATACCCGCGAACAAAATGTTCTATTTCGTTTCGCGTCACTTTATATTTTCGTGCGCATGTGTTTCAATTTGCGTGCAAGTGTGTTTGTGGAGCGACACGTGTTTAAGTCAACGTTTGAAGTTGGTCATTCAAAGGAAGAAAGCGTGTGCTACTTTCTTCGTGGAACTTTCACTTGCAGTGTGCACAGTCAGCTAGGGACAGACTTCGTCGCTACGCTAAGTTCTGCTTGTTTTATCTTGTTGTCTCTTAGTGCAAAGTAGCGGGTATATAAGCAGCAATATACATGTGCAAATTAATGAGTTATATGATCTATCTATCTTACATGCTTGAATCATAGAGGATTTGATATTAAAGTAAGAGGGTATTTAAAGAGGATAGAGAAGAGAGAGAAGAGAGATGTTCTAAAAAGGCTTCGGCCAAGAACACTTATAAATCTTTTTGCCTGAATATTCCTCTTGTCTTTTATGAGCTTCCGCTGTGTAATGATTTATGTTTTGTGAATTATTTTGAGTGAATCTCTTTTGCTTAAGATCCTACAATTGGTACCGGAGCTAGTGCTTTGGAGATAGAGAGGGAGCGCATGGGGAGGAAGAAGAATAGAAATACTCCTTCCCCCATGTCGAATTTGGAGAGAGCAAAAAATTTCAGTTTTTCGGGTTCTCAATTTGAGGAGACCCGGAATACAGAGAGAAAATTTGAGGAGATGTTTGATACACTTATGAGATATGTAAATTCCCGTTTTCAAACTCAACCGAGTGAGAGCAAAGAAAACACTTTCTTTCCTGCTGTCAATCCCTTTAGAGGAGGAGCTAATGAGAGTGAGATAAAAGAGAGGATTAGGAAGGGAAAGTCGAATATAGAAGAAGAAGAGTCTGAGTTTGACAAAGGATTGGAAAACGAAGAAAATTATAACATGTCGGGGAAATTCGTGGCCTTTAATGGTTCCAATTATGTCGTTTGGAAAAAATTTATTTCAGGTCAACTTATTCTCAAGAAGCTTTGGAGGATTGTCGATGGAGAAGAGAAAATGCCACTTGAGAGTAAGGCACGTGCTCAATGGAGATTGAAGGATATTGCGGCAACAACCGGTTTGATGAAGAATTGCACTTCTTCCGTGCTTGATCATTTCCTCGCTCACAGCACGGCCCATGAGTGTTGGCAAGCACTTGAGGAGCAATATGAGAAGGGCGTTGAGAACAAGGGTCAATATGTTTATACGGACTTTATGAATTTTAAAATCAAATCAAATGAAGTTTTGGATGATGTTGTGAAACGCTTCAATAATATACTCGAGCAATTACTCAACAATGGTCGAGTTATTTTGGATGCGGATAAAGTAAGCGTTTTTCTTAATGCTTTACCGGACAAGCTTTCACATCTTAAAGCTATTTTACGAGCGAAGGTGGATAACACTTTCGGATTCACCGTCAATTCTATCAAGATGTCGGCGGGAACTCCAACGGCTTTTTCAAGTGGAGGAGGAGGAGTTCTCAACTCTACTACTCCCGAAACCCCGGATCTTAACTATGCGAGTGGTAGAGGAGGTGGTAGAGGAGGCGGCCCGAGAGGTGGTGGCGGCCGAGGCAACAAGAAAGCGCAAGGTCGTCCACTGAAGGTCCCTTCGGATCTTTCCAATGTGACATGCTACCGGTGTAACCGGCTTCGACATTTGTCGTCCTCTTGTCCGGATAAAGACAAGCAATGTCATTTTTGTGGTAAGTGGGGGCATACAAGCCCTCAATGTTATGCGAAGAGTCGAGATTCCGGAGGTGGAAGAGGAGGTAGAGGAGGTGATAAAGGCGGCCGAGGTGGCGGTTGAGGAGGAGGCTGTGGAGGCGGTCGAGGTTATGGTAATGCAAATTACTTTGACTATGGTAATGAAATCGGTGATGTTTTTCCGGTTCTTAACCTTACACTTGATTCGGTGAGTAGTGAGGGAAATTTGGGGAACGAGTGGATTATTCATACGGGGGCATCCCACCATGTTTGCACGGATGCTTCCTTGTTTGGTGACATGAGGGAACTTACGATTCCAAAGTTTATTACGGTAGCAAGCAGCCATGTCATTTCGGTTAGAACTGTTTGCACGGTTTGGCTTGATCTTCTTTCATGGAATAATGATGGGAAGGAGAAATCGACGAAGTATTGTCTTCAAAATACTCTTTACATTCCGGACGGTTCGGTAAATTTGTTAAGTGTTCCACAAATCCAACGGATTGGTGGAAGCTTACTTGCGAGAGGTGATCAATCTATTGAGATTTGGA
Organism: Zygnema cylindricum; assembly: GCA_037447655.1. NCBI lineage: Eukaryota > Viridiplantae > Streptophyta > Zygnematophyceae > Zygnematales > Zygnemataceae > Zygnema > Zygnema cylindricum. Next base: position 46,769 of record JBBHKE010001707.1, read on the forward strand.
ATGAGGAGGGGAGTGTAATTGGAGAAGGAGTTGTAACGGATGCGAATCATAGCCGGCTCTTATGGAGGAGGCCGAAATCTAAAGTTCCCACCGAGGGAATTTCACATCAAATTTCGGAGTTGAAAGGTGATCTTACCTTATGGCATCATCGAATGTGTCACACATCCAAGGTAAGTTTGA
>JBBHKE010001707.1:46958-73193 GCA_037447655.1 Zygnema cylindricum
CAAAATGAAGGCCTTTGGCTTCACTCAGCAGCCAATGTTTATATTAAGCGGCATTCTTAGCGTAGAGGGGTGTTTTTGTAGAGAGCAGGCCTCGATACTTGGTAGCGTGCCTGGTAAAGAACATTCCATGCTAAGAAGGAGAGCCGGTGAGGTAAAATAAGGCCTCTTATTCCGCGGCACTTAACTACGGAATAGGGGGTGAGGAATGTTATGGGGAGTTTTTTAAATGGAGTGGCCGAGAGGAAGAATCGTACCTTACAAGAAATGGTCCGTGCGATGGTTCATAGCTCCGGACGAGAGATGTTTTTGTGGGGAGATGCGATTCTTACGGCGAATTATATTTGTAACCGACGACTCACTTCGGTTTCCGGAAGTAAAACACCGAAGGAGTTATGGAGTGGGAGAAAGCCCACGGTTCATCATTTGAGAATTTGGGAATGTCATGCCACGATTTATGTGGAATCAATTAAGAGGAAAGGGAAATTTGCACCAAGGTGTTGGCCGGGAATTTTTATTGGTTATAGTGCGAAGGGGAATTTGTACCGAGTGTATGATCCGGCTCGTCACACCGTGGAGGAATCTCGAAATGTGGATTTTCATGAGGATCTCAAATCCGCCATGAATTCCGTGGGGAAATTTAAAGAGAATTTTGATTTTTATGAGGAGAGTGAAATTGAGAATTTTCCGTTCATTGGTGATTCGGAATCCGATGAGGAACCGAAAATAAAATGTCAGAAAAAGAAATTGGGGAAATTGGTTGAAGTTGAATTTGAAAGAAAGAGTAACGGATCTTTGGATTCCCGAGTGCTTTCGAACATTCGGAAATCTCAAAGCTCGAAATCGAGTTCTAAATCGAGTGAGAAGGAAATTGAAATTGAATGCGAGGAAAAGAAAGAGGAAAAGGAGGAGGAGCAAGTTATTAGGAGGAGCTCTGGGAGTACAAAAGGGAAGAAACCGGAGAAACTCACTTACGATCGAAAAGAGGAAAATGCATCGAATTCGTATTATTTTCTTTCCGATGCTAAAGAGACAGAGTTTCTTTTGTAGCAATCACTTACGAAAAATATGACCGGTGACCCTCAATCTTATGTCGAGGCTAGGAGGTCGGTTGATTGGGAGAGTAAGTGGAAACCGGCGTGGGAGAAAAAATTTAAGTTGGTGGTTGATAATCAAACTTTTGAGGAAGTGAAATTACCGGAGGGGATAAAGGCGATTGATGCAAAGTGGGTATTTAAAACCAAAACTGGAGCGTCAGGTGAGATAATTAAGTACAAGGCAAGACTTGTTTGTAAGGGGTTCCAACAATGTGAGGGAATCGATTTTAAGGAGAGTTATGCTTCCGTGGTGAAGTTCGACTCACCACGGATTATTATTGCAGTTGCAGCAATGGGGAAGAAGCACGTCCATCAAATGGACGTTGAAACCGCATTTTTAAATGGTGAGTTGGAGGAAGAGGTATATATGAAGGTACCGGAAGGTGTCTCTCCTTTGCGGAAAAGAAATGTATGTCGTTTGCGAAAGTCATTATATGGTTTGAAACAAGCACCACGCACTTGGTATTTGAGACTTCATCAAGTACTATAGAAGTTTGGATTTGTAAGGAATACGTCCGATTTTGGAGTTTATGTGAAAGGTGAAGGAGTTGATCAAATCATCTTTTCTGTTTATGTGGATGATTTCTTGATGGCATGCGACAAGTTGGATCGCATTAATGAGTTGAAACATTACCTTGGTTTACATTTCAAAGTAACAGATCTTGGAGAGGTACGATATATTTTGGGGATTGAAGTGATACGTGACAAGGAGGGGAACATCAAATTGAGTCAAACTCAATATTATAAGGAGATTTTGGAGAGATTTGGTATGTTTGACACGAAACCGCTTTCTACACCGTTGGATGCAAACCTACACATTCGTAAGTTTGAAGAGGAGGATTCTATCGACGTACCATATCGAGTGGTGGTTGGTTCACTTATGTACCTTAGCGTTGGTACCCATCCAGATATTTCGGCCGCAGTTTCCATCGTCAGCCGTTATTGTCACGAGCCAAAGAAGGCACACTGGGAGGTCGTACGACATATCTTTCGATACTTGGTTGGTACGATTGATCTTGGACTTTTGTTTACTTCTGACATAAAATATTTGGAGTGTGTTGGGTATTGTGACGCTGATTGGGGCGGTGATTTTGATTCAAGTAAGTCCACGTCAGGATATTCATTTATTTTCAAAGAAGCTGCAATCTCGTAGAGTTCTAGGCTACAACCTACGGTTGCGTTGAGTTCCACAGAATCTGAGTATATGGTTGCGTGTCATGCAGCTAAGGCTTCGATTTGGATTAAGGAGATATTACGTGAGTTAAGCATTCCTATTGGTTGTATGACGATTTATTTTGACAGCATGAGTTCAATGGCTTTGGCGAAAAATCCTGTGTTTCACAAGAGGACGAAACACATCATGATCCAATGGCATTTTGTAAGAGAACTGGTTACGGCAAATGATATTGTTTTTTCGTACGTACCAACAAAAGAGGAGGCGGCTGATTTGTTGACAAAGGCTGCCACACATGATGCGTTTGAGAGGGGGCGACCAAAACTTGGATTATTTTGAAGAGTTTGGCGATTCCGACAATAAGAGGGGGATTGTTGGGATATTGTCGTTTCGCGGTATTTTCGCGAAGCGTCATACCAACTTGTATTTGTTTCACGCGAACTGTCGCTTCATCATACAGAAGTACGATGTCGTTTCGCGGCAGTACTTTTGTTGTCCGCGAACGAAACATACTATTTCGTTTCGCGTCACTTGTTTGTTTCGTGCGCAGGTGTTTCAATTTGCGTGCAGGTGTATTCGTGAAGCGAAACGTGTTTAAGTCAACGTTTGGAGTTTGTCGTTTCGAAGGAAGAAGTGTGTGCGCCTTTCTTCGTGGAACTTTTATTGAAGAGTGCACAGTCAGCTAGGGACAGACTTCGTCGCTACGCTAAGTTATGCTTGTCGTTTCTTGTTGTCTTGTATTGCAGAAAAGCGAGTATATTTAGGCAGCTGTTTACATGTGCAGAGTATCAAATTAATTAATTCTATCTTACATGATTGAATCATAGAGGATTTGATATTAGAGTAAGAGATTATTTAAAGAGGATAGAGAAGAGAGAGAGAAGAGAGAAGAGAGATGATGTAAAGAGGCTTCGACCAAGATCTGTTGGATATGCATTCCTTTTGCTGCCGCCATTGCAATAACTGCTCACAAAGAATTGAACTTAACCATAAGAGCAAAAGTTTTTCAATAGTCAATACCTTTTTTTTGTTGAAAGCCTTCACATAGTAACCGTGCCTTATACTTATGAATTTCTCTTGAGGCTCCCCTCTTTGTCTTAAAAACCCACTTTCAGGCTTTACCAAGTGGTAAGTCTACTTCTTCAAAACACATGTTTGCTTTCACACAATTAAACTCCTTTATAAACTCCAGTTTCCATTTTTCCTCATATTCGTCTGAGTTTATAGCCTCTTGATGTGACTGAGGATCGGCCGAACGATTTTCTTTAATTGCCTTTCATAAGAAAAAGGATTCCGCCTTTCTTTCTTTAAGTTCGGAAATTGCCCTCTGGTAACTTGTTTGCTTTTTATATGACTGTCATGGTGAGAAACATTCTGGTGCCTTCCCTTCCATTGATCTCTTACTTCTCCGTAAATCTTCTGCATATTCCTTATCCGAATCACTACTCTCAATCTTGTTATCACCCTCTTTCTCAAAAGGTGTCTCTTCTGATGTCACATTGTTTGTATAAGTGGATAATTCTCCAATGACGTTGTCCCTCCGTGTTCCGTTGTTGGTGGGCTTAGATTTCGAAACTTTCTCTAAAGTTTGCTCTACAAATCCCACCTTTTTCTTTGTCCCTACCTCCATCAAGACTTATTCTTCTTTCTCCTCCTCTCTTGTGAATTTCTGATAATGATTCTCCTCCTCGTAATCTTGGGCCCGTTTGAACTCATCAGCTCCTTTCACCATCCATTCCAAATTTTCATTGAATTCCACATTTCTAGAATCTTAGACCCTTCTAGTAACGGGGTTATAAATCTTATACTGCATTGAGTTCTCACTATACCCCATAAAGTATCCTTCCCATGAACGTGCCACAAACTTCCCCTCCCGGTTTCTTTCCTCTACATACCCCATAGCCTCACATCCCCAAATCCTTAAATGTTTTACCGTAGGCGCTTGTCCACTTCAAAGTTCTTCTGGTGTTTTGTTGCCTAAAGCCGAGCTGATTCCCCGGTTGGTGACATGATTAGCCGCCCTAATTGCCTCTCCCCAAAGACGATGTGTGATTTTGGTCGTATGGAGCATTGCCTGCACCATCTCTTGCAATGTTCGATTCTTCCTCTCTGCAATTCCATTTGATTGTGGGGAATAAGAAGCCGTGAACTGCTCCTTAATCCCTTTCTCCTTACAATATTCAGCGAATGCAAGGAATTCACCTCCACGGTCTGATCGTAGTGCTTTTACCTGCCTCCCACTTTCCCTCTCAACTATAACCACAAATTCTTTAAATGTCTCTAATGCGTTTGACTTTGCCTTTAATAAATACACCCATGTCTTGCTGCTAAAATCAGTGGGTCAGAATTACCTTCCGAAATATTCTTGTAAATCATAGCAAAATTTGGATCTTTATCATCACCATTTCTAACAGCATCTAAAAACAATTCATACCGAACCATCACACTTATTTCAAAACATCAACTTAAAGGATCTGGGAGTACGTTTGTTTTTCATGAAAATGTCTGACATTAAATTTGAAATATGCCAATTTCTGCATCCACTTAACCTTTCTGCCAGTCATAATCAGTGCATCAGTTAATCTTTATAGATAGGATAGTGCCTTATTATCACAGTGAACTGTAAATTCTTTATTATGCAAATAAAAATGCCATTTCACCAATGCATGAACAATTGCAAGTAATTCGTTTTCCTGTGCTGGATAGTTTTTTTCAACATCATTTAATTTCTTGGACTCAAAAGCAATAGAATATTTGGCGACTTTTTGACTTATAACTGCTCCTAGACCTTTATAAGATGCATCAGTAGTGATCAGAACTTCAAATTCCCCATACATGAGTGTAACGGCAGAGGTCAACATCCCTTTTAGTTCCTCGGAAGATCTCTCTTGATTGGCTCCCCACAGAAACATCCCTTTCTTCCGAAGTAAATCCGTCAAAGATGCGGCGATCATACTGAAGTTCTTGATAAATTTCCTGTAATAAGTGGCCAATCCCAAAAATGATCTAACTTCTATGACATTAGTGGGTTGCTTCTAATTTTGGATTGCAGTAATTTTGGATGGATATGTTTTAACACCCTTCCCGCTAACTATATATCCCAAAACAATTGTTCACTTTTAACAAAACATGATTTTGACAATTTTCCATATAGTTTTTTTTCCCTTAACTTTTCCAACAATTTCCGTAAATGAATTACATGTTTTTCTTTAGATTTGCTATAAATTAGAGTATCATCTATGAACACGTGAACAAACTCATCTATATAATCTGGAAAAGTTTGGTTCATTAATCTTTGATAAGTAGGCGGTGCATTCGTCAAACCAAATGGCATCCCTATCCATTCAAAATGACCGGCTCTACTTCTAAAAGCAGTTTTGTCAACATCTTCGGTTCTAATCGGCACCCGATTAAAGCCACTACGCAGATCAATCAAATCAGAAATTAAAGGGTAACGGATACTTATCCTTCACCATAATCTTGTTCAGACTACAATAGTCGACACACATTCTCAACGCTCCGTCTTCTTTTTTGACAAAGAGAACTGGTGCTCCTACGGTGATTTGCTGGGCTAAATATGTCCTTTCTCTAGAAGCTCTTTGATTTCTTTCTTTAACTCCTCCTGCTCAAAGAAAATGGGCTTATAAATTCCTAAGACAGGAGGATTATATCCACGTTCAAGGTTAATAACATGTTCTACATCTCGGGAAGGTGGCCTTCCTAAGGGTAAATCACTTGGAAAAACATCTTGAAATTCAAAAATCAAATCTTTTACATTATCATTGGATGTATTTGTGTTAGTTACAAAATCATATTTTTGTTTTTCAAGATTTTTTATCATGTCTGATTTAGGAACAACATCAATGTTAGTGTTTTCTCCCCCCCCTTTCATCAGTAACTACCTCAATTACTAATAACAAGAAAGCATGATTTGTTTTATCTTTTAAATGCTTTTTAAATTGTTTAGTTGAAATCAAAACCTCCACTCTCAATTTGGTTTCGTTTTTTATATGATTCCTATGCAACTTCTTCGAAGGTAATGCTTGCAAAACCTTCCAACTGTTCTCATACTTCACTCTCAAGTTGTTAGTTTCCCAATTAATTTGAGGGTTATGTTCTATTAATCAGGGCTTTCCGAGTATTAGCTCTTCACTACCCAAATTCATTATTTCACACACAACTTTTATTTTATGACCTTGGATATCAACTTCTATTGTGTCAGTTTGTAAATCTAATATGGATTTATTACCATTTGCCATCTGAACAAGCAAAGGTTTTTCCTTATGACTGTAGGAACTTTATTTTTCTCTACAAACTAATGTGAAAGATAATTTTGTGTAGCACCTGAATTTACTATAACTCTCAATGGTTTTCTTTATTAACACTCTGTCCACCTCTGTGATTTGCCCTATTCACGAGACCCACATTTAGACCCTCTTTCACAAATTCCTCCTCACCCCACTCTGGTACTTCATTCAAATTACCTGTGAGTGATCGATTTTCCCAATTATACCCCAACTGATCCTCTAATTCCAATGACTTATCTTGTTATTCCTTCAAATTATTAAAATTTTGATGTTTCAATTTTGATTTCAGTATAGATTCAAATAGTTCAAGAATTGCAACTTAGCCATTTCATCAGTCAAACCTATGACATGAATGTTAGATGAGTCAAAAATCACAATATAATCATTCACAGATCCAGTCTGTTTACAGTTGAGTCACTTTTTTTCCATCTGGATTTATAAGTGACAGACAAGAAACGCGATTTGATCGCGGTCTTAAACGCTTCCCAATCAGCAGTATCAGGAATCAAAATTGACCTCATCTGAGTATAATACCAAATCTGAGCATCACCTTTTAGACAGCTAACTACAAAAGAAGTGTAATCATCACGATCTGGAAAACCTAGATTCCAAATAATACTCCATATAAAAATCCAAGCATCTAACTCATCAATCTTCTTACTATCAAAAGATGGTGCCTCACTAATAGATGGTGCCTCACTAATAGACAACTTCAGATCTCTTATCTTCCTAGGTCTATCGTGATCATCCTCCCTAAAACTGGCATTTCTCTTACTACTCTTACCCTTTTGGTCATTAACATTATTTCTGGTGTGAATTAAATTAATTAGCACTTCTAATTTCTGATTTGAAACATTCGCATTTTCCTTATCCTTCAATTCACTCTTCAATTCAAATAATTGTTTCAACTACAACAGCAACATGATTATTAAATCTTTTGACCAATTTCACGTTACGCTTTTTCAAAACATTCAAAGCATTTTCTATTTCACGTTTCCATGCAGAATTTGCCATTATCACACAATGAAATCAAACAATAAGAAAGGTAGAGTATAATTATCCAAAAGAGTTTGCTGCATATTTGAAGTCCTCATATTTCTCCAATCCAAGACTTGTATACCTTAACAAATCATTTGAATGATATCAGAATCTGATAAATCAAATAAACACTAAAAGTAAGTTAGTGAAAATTCAATTTTCCCAAACATTGAAATAGAAAGGTAAAAAATTTCCCCACAAATTTTGCAACAGCAAAATTGAAAGCTCTTAAAGGTAAAATTCAACCACAAATTTTGCAACAGCAAAATTTAAAGCAATCAAAGGTAACAATTTGAGTTTGAAAAGTTTTAAGTCATTTCTAGACTCCTTTGCCCTTGAAGAAGTAAAGTGCTTCACTTTCTTTCTCCTCCATTAGCAAATTTCCATTTTCCCGCTACATCAGGATCTTTTAATCTCTAATTCTCACATCCTCACCCTTCATGGCTTCAAGCCCTCCCTCTACACATGAATCATTGCTAAGAGAAGGCAAGTTTGTTTGGCCTCTAGGTAATTAGAGTGAGCTTCAACGGTGACTACATTGCCCACCCCGCTTGAGTCTTTAGGACCTAAGCATGCCCCACATCTAACCAGCGGCCGTTGGCAATGTAGTCACTTATTTTCCCTCCAATCCGCTACCACTTCACATTGTGAATTCACCGACACAGGTTAGAGCACCCTCACCGGTCACGGCAGTCGATTTTCGGGTGAGCAAACTTCTCCTTGGTTTGTAACCAAAGCTCTGATACCATATGTAACAAGATCTCTTACCTCTCACAAAATCCCATTACTACAACCATTTTCAACCACACATTCCCACACATTGGAAAATACACATCCACATTGGAAAGCACTCACATAAGGATAAACTTTAAATTAGAAGAAGCTTTTGTCCACATAACATTAGCTTGGTCTCTTGCCCTTGTGGCTCAACCTTTCTTTTAAAGTGTTTTTCACTACTCTCCACTCTTAATAATTATATCTCTTAACTACTAAAACACTACTAAGTTAGTAAGAGATTTCAATGCAAAAATGCCATTGCTCCAATTTGGTTTTAATCGCTCAGGACCAAGATTAGTCAAAATTTCCACAAAGTTTTCCAAAGGAAAAGATGTTTACTCTCCTCTTACTTCACTATTCCAAAGGAAAAGATGTTTACTCTCCTCTTAGACTTCATTATTTATCCATCATTGCCCTGAACTCGCCAGGCTAGAGTCAACGTTCCGTTGAACAGGTTTTACCTGGGCCAATCATTGATCAACAATGACTCAAATTAACCTGTGCAAAAACGTACGAAATCTCTTACTAACTACGTAGCATATCTAACCAATCAAACGCTACGTTTCACTACGTATCATTTACGTGCAAAAGTGCGCGCCAAACGAAACGTGACTTCGCACGAATGTGCGTCGCAAATTTCGCACTCGAAACTTCCTACGAAATTCCATAAAGTGAAAGTGACGTTTCGTACTAAAAACTGTACGAAACAAACCATCGTGCGTACCTAACGAAATATTGATTTCGTTTGGTTCTTTTTTAATGTACGCCTTTAATTCCGCAGCTAGTTTGATCCTTAACTCGTAACAATGAACACCCATTCGTTATTTTGACCTCGCGTTGTCGCCTAAATACACCAATCACTATATGTTTTAAAATACAACCCCAATTCGTGTGATTCTTTCGCGGACGTCTATCAAATTCAAAACTCTATATTCGTAACACTTAAATTCTCATTTACGAACAAGTTCGATCCAATATTACTGTTACATGGTTGTAGGTGACTAAAAAACTTGCAACAATTGATGACGTTAAAAAACTAGCAATGGTTTGTAGGCGTGTAGTTTCGTGTGACATTCTAGATGTTTAGGGTTTGTGACATTTTGACATCACGCTCACTATGATAGCGTCGACGTCACTAATCCCAAAATTTTCCGACATTGTTTTCTTGATTTTGTTTTGTCGTTCTTTCTTACTCTACTTCCTATTGAAATATGCCCAACGACAGTTAATAGTTATAATTTTTAGAGATCTTTCATTTGATATCGTTATTGCCTTTTTTCATTGCAAGGATTGTGAGATAGACACGGTAGTTGGGAGAGGGAGAGAGAAAGAGGCGCCTTCATGGACTTCAAATATGTGACAGTCGTAGACGTCTACAAAATGTGAGACAAAGTACGTAACGAAATGGAGACGACGATGGAACTTTCTAAAATTGGTGATGTCTACAAAAACGGCGACGTTTGAAGACATCAAGGTTTTTGTGATATTGTAGATGTTTAGGGTTTTGTGACATAGCAAAGTCGTGGTACCTTGTGACGTCACCAGTACGTAAAATCTTTCCGCCATGGCTTCTTGATTTCTTTTTCTTAACTTCTTTCATTCAATATGCCATCAAACTTAGACCAAAAATATTTTAAAAAAAGAAAAATCATATCTTTCAATTGATACGATTATTGTTGCATTTCATTTGAAGAAGAGAGAAAGAGGAGCGGTTGAGTGAAAAAGAGGGGGAGAGAAGAGGACGATGTAAACTTTTGCAAAGGACCCACGAATGAAAGTGGAGGTCCGAGACTCCAACGATTTTTTTCCCGTACATGCTTGTCATTTTCGTGCGTACATGCGCATGACGAGCAGGGAAAAAAATAGCGTGTACTTTCCTTCGTGCAAAAAAAATCGAAAAAGTTTGACACGTGCAATGCTGGTTTTATATTCAGCAATAAGGTATTATTTTATTTAAAATCAGGTCGCGATTTGATTCCAGTACAAGTGTGAGATGTGCTTGCGTGACGTGGGAGTGGGTAAAAATGATCATAATACCAAATTGAAGTACTTTCCAAGTTACAAGATGACGCAAAATGTACTTTGGTTCTTGCCAATTTTTCGTACGGCGTATGATTTTCTCGTTGCAAGTCCCATTTTTTGTGAAAACGACAGAAAAAAATCCTTACTTGAACACATGGGCACACACCCTAAGTTTTTTATGAAAACTATAGAAAAAACCATTCGTTTGGCACATGGGGAAACAACTTAAATAAATTGTGTGCTTTTTTTTCCAGAAAACACTAATAAGGACACTCAATAGACATCAACCAAAAAGAAAAAAAAAACCAAAACCCGAAACCCAAAAAGAAACCTAAAAACACACACTATTTGTCGGAAAAAAACGTCCCCCAAAAAAAAGCCCACCTGTAATTCCGCCTTAAAGCAATGGAAACGCTTCATGGCTTCAAGATGAAACCCCGCCTTTGCATATCAGCCAATGAGAGCACTCCACGTCAAAAGATTGGTTTTGACGATAGTTATTGATATCGATGTTATCACGATAAAAAAATGATATTATCGGTTTTTTATTGGCGAAAACACCGGTGTCTATATATCGTGCCAGTATATTGATTATCAGCAAGCCAAAAAAAGGTACATATCGATTATCGGCAAAAATGTGCCGATACACAACACTACAAAAGCGCAGTCGGTGCTTTACATAAAATGTTTTCAGTTATTTTTCAGTTATTGACGCATGGCTTACCTTGTATAAACTTACATGTAATTGTCTTAAGCAAGTAACCAAACATCCTTGGAATGTGTCAATCATTGGGACAGATGTAAAAATTAACAAAATACACTGCATGATAGTTTACGTAAGATATACGTGGCAAGGAGAAAGCGATTGTGACAACTCCCTGTGTGCAATCCAAAAGAAATGAAGAGAGGGCGGACTCATGTAACCGAAACTTTGAAATGTAACTTTGGATTTTAACTTTGGATTTTAGCGAAGATTCTTTGTAGTACCTTACTTTGCAGAGTGCTCCAAGGTGCAAATATGCAATCGTTACCTCTACTGTGACGGTTGTGAACGACTACAAATCTTCGGAAAATTGGTGACGTCTACAATAACAGCGACAGTTGTCGAGTTTTGTTATGACATTGTAGATGTTTAGGGTTTGTGACATTTTGAAGTCATGCTCATTTGTGACGTCATTATTAACAAAAGTTTATGCCATGCTTTCTGATTTTTTTTTATTGTTTATCACTCGATATGCCATCAAACTACCAAAGGTATTAAAAAAAACAGACAAAAAAAACTTTTTCATTTCATACCAATATTGTCGCATCTCGCTCCAAACGATGGAAAGAGGAGCGGTAGAGTGCGAAGGGGGGGAAAAGAAGAAGACGTAGACTTTTGCAAAGGACCCATGAATGAAAGTGGAGGTCCGAGACCCTTGCAAACTTTTTCCCGTACATGCTCGTCATTTTTTTGAGTAAGTCCGCGTGACGGGCAACCAAAAAAATAATCTGAACTCTCCCTCATGCAAAAATTATAAAAAACGTGTGACGTGTGCGACAACGTTTTCCTATTCGTCGCACAATTGTTACTTTTAATAAAGTCGACCCATGAGTTGATTTTGGCAGAAATTTGAAGTTGAGGTGGCATGACGTGGCAATGGGTCGAAATGATAATAACGTCAAATTGGAGTACATTGGAAGTTTCAATATGAGGCAAAATGTACTATGGTTTTTACACAATTTTCGTACGGCGAAAGATTTTACCATTGCACGTTCAATTTCGGAGGAAAAAACAAAAAAAAAAAAATTACTTTAACACATGGGCACACAGCCTAACGTGGAACATCATGCGCTTGAAGGACGGTAGAAAGAGACAAAGCAAAAATGAAAATTTCACTGGTTTTCGACAACTACACCTTGAATCGTTATTAGCATCAATGTTTTTTTCGCCGCTTAAAACATCTTTTCTCCGTACACACTTGTTAGATTTTCAGTTTGAGACCGCCAATCGGAATCTGAGAATGTTACCTTTCAATCGCAACCGTCAGATCCACAATCCTACAAATATGTACGGATAAAAGATGTTTTAAGTGGCGAAAAAAACATTGACGCTAATAACGATTCAAGGTGTTTTTCTGGTCGAATTTGACTTTGAAAATTTCATTTTTTTTAAATAATGGAACTATTCTGGGTTTGTCTTTATTATCTACAAAGGACGGGGCCTCATCCTTAAAAAATAGTATGATGTGATAACTCCCTTTCCGCTAAAATAGTAGTAAAAAGATAGTTTTAATTTTTATGAAAACCCTAAATAAGCCTCTCTTAATTACTAATGCTTGCCGCAACATTCTCTTCTTGAGTCAGTTAATAGTCAAAAATTAGCTATATAATGTAAATCCTCAATAACCATTTTATGCACAGCGTTTTTCATACAAAGAACTAAACACATTTGGTACCACTTAAATCAAATAGTTTATAAATAATTTTACAGCAATAGTTTCAAAGTAAGTTTTGAAGCCTTTTGTTTCCTGAAAGATGATTTGTAAGAAACATTTTAAGCTGATGCGGAACTTTCTCCCCTCCCTCCCCCCCTCCCTCCACAAATTGGAGGTTGAAAACAAAAGTGCCCAAACAGAATATTGTACAAGAGCCAAAGTCTCCAAAACCTTCTTGTCGAACCCTTCAACAAGAAAAAAACCCCTAAAAAACTCTAAGAAACCCCAAAAACCCTAAAAAACTCCAAGAAACCCTAAAACCCTAAAAAACACACCAACACTTCAACTCTTGAATCTTCTTCTGAGTTTGATCGACGACTGAGTAGCAATAATAGAAACTATTGGAGATAATCTTTACATGCCTCTGAAAATAAAATAACAAATCTGACTTCAAGATAAAGACAAATTAGACAAACAGACAAGAGCAGTCCCACTGCCATACAATGGGAGATGGGTCTCATCTCATGCCAAGTTGAGAAAACTGTCGTAGTCGAGGAAAAACAAAAAAAACATTTTTTTTTATTACAAAACTAAAAACTAAGTCAAAAAAACTGCAGTAGTCGAAAAAAAACGACAAAGTAATATCTTTTGTAAGTCAAAAAAAGTACAGACTTAGAAACTAAGTCAAAAGCACTGTAGTAGTTGAGAATAAACGATCTGTTTTTATCACAAAAGTTATAAAATAAAACTAAATTGCCTCCACTTTAACCTTGGAGGGCTCCTCCTTTGAGCCGAGCATAACGTAAAGCCATAAAAGGGAAAGGTTCCAAAGGGTCAAAAATATCGCTGTGTATACAATCTTCCCATTCAGTAATAGTTTTTGCCTGCAAAATAAAGGTTTCTACTTCACTGGGTATTTTATGTCTTTACACATATAAACGTTTTTACTATTATTAAACGTTTTTACTAGCCTCAAAGAAAAAAGCCGAGAGATGTCATATGAGTTTGGACTTGTTTACTGCTCATTTTCTCAGTGACTGGGGAAAAGAATGAAGTAAAACAGTAATTTTTTGGAGGACATTAAAGCATAACTCGAGTATTGAAGACTTGTAAAATTAAAGTTATAAAATTTTAGGTCATTGTCTCTCTTACCTCCATGAGCTGTTTCTGTAGAGTTATTGCTGAAGAAAAGCCGTACAAGTAGAGAGGTATCAGTCTGTCCAATTAACAAAAAGTACACCGAGAAACTGTTAGTGTTTTATTTAATTTATGATTTTTGGTCTAACACACATATGCGTAAGTTACGTTAAAACAAATAGCAATAAACAGCCTAAATTTGCAGTCAAATTTTCGGTAGAGTTCATAACTCTAGTGAAAACGTCAGTAAAGATTATCCTTTGACTTTGGCATTTGCAAAATTGTGAGAACCTCTCACCTCATCTTCCATATTATGACTATTATTTATTACCTTCGCATTTGCAGAATTGCCACATAATCGTTTTCGAGCCACAGAGAAAGTGCCTGTAGGTTTCACAATTTCAAAAAAAAGGAAACTGAAAAAAATGGATTGAAAGTATTTAAGTTGTTTCAAATGGATAAAAAGCATTCAAGTTCAATTATGGATAAGAAACATCTTATCCATCGCCTCCATAAGACACGTGAAATACTCCTTTTGGTCTTAATAATGAAAAAACCGCAAGAAACCTATCTACACTACACTGCAAAAGCCAGCAGACCTTTTCTAAACTTCTTCCCCTTTATTTAATCAAAACAAAGAAAGTGGTGTATATTCGGAGGACAAAAATAATGTGGGTCAAATTATCAAACTATCGAGATGAAAAGTGGATTTCCTCCCAGGTTTTGAATTTTTTTCGCACCTTGAGATGTCTATGAGCTACGGATAACACTTTAATGAGGTTTGGAGGAGCCTCAGGTTCTTTGCCCAAAAAAATTGAAGCCAGTTCCCGAAACAACCATGGTCTACAATCCACCATAAGCAAAAAGTAAGAGAGGATGATGTGATTTCACAAGTTTAAACCATAATTATTATGGACGGTAAATAATAGACAATGCTTGATGAAAAACCTAAAAAATTTAAGAGGAGAGGAAATATGCGCCAACTGAAAAGTCAAGGTCAAGAGCTGTTATTACATTCATATACAAATGACAAAAATTCCTCTACATTTTTACGGAGAAAGAAAGTAAATGACAAGTGACTCGATTGAATGCAAAAAACATTCCTACAAAAGGATAACAGTATATGGATTTTTTTAAAGTGGAGGGGAATCAGTTTTTACAAAATGCAGAAGATCAATGACTCCAAGGAAAAAAGAATTCCAGTGTGACTTTGACGAAAAAAAAAAATCATAGTCGTGGGACTTTGACAGTAAAGATTTCTCATATCGTGTGTCGTTGACTGTAAAAATTTCTCAGTGTTGATTTTGTGCGTTATTTCATGCGGAATCAGAAGTAATTTGCACACCAGGGCATTTAAGTAAAATCATTTCTACTTTTGATTAATAGGTTTTTGGCAAGGAGATTAATGGGGCTCGTACAAGAAAAAATTACAATCGATATTGTTTTAACTCTTCAACCGGATTTGTTGAAGGACATGAATGAATTTACAAAAGAATGTATATGAATTTGTAAGTGGATGTAAATGGATATAGCTGAATCTATAAAAGGATGTAATGGATAAATAGAGTTATAAAAAGATGTGGATAGATGAATTAATGGATGTAAGTACATTTGTAAATGGATGCAGAAAGATTTGTAAATGGATAAAAATGCATGCATGATGGATGTAAATGGATACATTGAACGGATGCAATAAATTGATAAATAGATTCAACTGGATATAAATAGTTTTATCAAAGACTGTAAATCGATGTAAATGGGTTTATAAACGGATTTAAATGGATGTAAATAGCTCTATAAAAGGATGTACATGGATTTGTAGGAGGAAGAAACCTGCCAAGGCAGCCTCGTCCAATAACAACACCGGCAGCTCCCGTGGAACGCATAAGGCGAAGTGCATCCCAGCACTCAAGAACCTGCAGAATAAATAAATAATAATAATAAAACAATAATAACAATAATGATAATGACAAAAAATAAACAGGAAAGAGTGAGGGGAAGGGAGAGGGGAGGAGCAACGCAAAAAAAGCAAAACGTAAATATCGAAAAAACGTCAAACCAACAGTAAAGAATTTGCAGTCAATTGGTCCGACAAAAACTCACAGAACCTGCGTTGTTGGCCAGTAGTATCAGGTTAATATAAAATTTGCTTAAAACAAAACAAGACAAAAACAAAAATGAACTAACGGTGAAAAAACAACAAAATAGCAAGTGGTGGTGACATATGAAAGTAAATAGTTCCAAAAATTGGGATTCCACACCGCAAGAAGGGCCGACTTTCAAACCAACACCCTAAACAGACGGACAAATGACTCACCTCCTCCTTCCTCTAGATAAAACGAGACCTAAGAAAAAGAGACTGTTCATAATCTAGCTGACTGATGTTGATTTCCCATTTTCCTCGCGATTTCCTTTTACTTACTATCTACACTGAACTAAAAGTTACTTTACTTGAAACACTATAATAAAATAATTGCACATAATTTTAAGACCATACTGAAAATACTTCACGAAAATTATTACACAAAAAATACTACACTGAGAAATACTACACTAAAAGTACCACATGTATCGCTATTAGTGTTCATGTTTTCTTCATCAAGTGAATCAGCTTTTCTGCCTGCAAACTTATCCTACTTTTATTTGGAGACAGCCAATTGGAATGTAAGAATCTTACCTTTCCATTGCAACCATCGGATTAATTATCTGACAAGTGTGCACGGCAAAAAATAAGTATGAAGGCTGAAACATGAATTGTAATAGCGATACACGGTGGTGTACTGTAAGTGCTCATAATAATAGACTTTAAACGATTTTTTGCGGGGCTGTTTGATAATTTTTGGACCCCAATTCAAATTACGAAAATTATGAGGCGAAATGTTCAAATATCTAAAAATTAGGCCACATCAACCCAGGTGAGCTGTGCCCATCATTATCAGCGTTAAGGATTTATTAGTGTTAATGCAAAATTAGAATATATAACTCTAAATTAGAATCAACTTCCTTAAATAATTGTTGACAGTATTTTATGATTTTCGGCCTAAAAAAAGTCACGACTGAAATGGTGTTATTAACTCTAACAACAATGGGCACTGTAGTTTAAATTTTTGCGGTTAAACAAATTTCCTGCGTCATAGTCGTGTTCAAAAAGTACGAAGACTTCCTATGATATTACCATATAGTGCGCAGTGGTTGAAATTTCGCGAGACTGTTTTTTCTCGGTCATATGTTTCATATGAATGACGGTAACTAACTATAACTGACGGTCGTCTGTGCTCCACGTGTCCACTCCCATGCGACCAAAAGAACCAGAATGCAGTTCTTAACTATCCATTGAAACACGAATAAAATGTATATTTCAGTTCGAGTTTAATTTTTCAGTGCGAATTGACAGCGTTCAAAAACAATGACTAGCCTGATGACAAAAGGTACAGGTGTACCTCAGAAAAAGGTGGCCCAATTATATTTCAGAGAACGGCAAACGTGGACTTTCGTAAATGTTTGAACACATATGTAAACCGTGATCCCATGACTCTTTAATGTAACTGTCACTGTAGACGATAAAGTAAAGAATTTGGTATGAAGAATTTAATGTGTTTTGTTTTTTTTAGTTAACACTAATTCGGCTTCCCTAAATTTCGACCCTCGAACCTAAAATAGAATTAATAATTTGACTTTTTCCTTTACGCTAACATAGGTAATGTTAAATTAGTGTCAATTACTCTAATTTGGACAGTTTTTAAATAGTGACAGTACGAAATGTGTCAGTCCGTGTTAAAACTGGTCGTTATTTCGTACAAACGTACAGAAACAGTGCCGAAAAACGGCGTCGTCACGGGAAAGCGCACTCAAATTTGATTCCTAGTGATAAAGACGGAAAAAAATCGCGCAAACCTGTCCTCACATGTTCAACCGCCGACAATGTGAACACAGACTAAATCAGCTATAATATGGGAATGTGTATCCAAGTTATTGTTAGATGTATAAATTAGAGTTGATTTTTGTTGGCATTATGCCCTTTAACCCAATTGCTTATTTAACTCTAATAAGTTCTTTACACAAATAGTGATTCACGGTGTACTAGACCAAAAAGACTATGCTAAATAATACCGTTCCCGAACTGCCAA
This sequence comes from Zygnema cylindricum, assembly GCA_037447655.1. Classification (NCBI taxonomy): domain Eukaryota; kingdom Viridiplantae; phylum Streptophyta; class Zygnematophyceae; order Zygnematales; family Zygnemataceae; genus Zygnema; species Zygnema cylindricum. The sequence goes on from JBBHKE010001707.1 coordinate 65,052, forward strand.
AAAAAACATCAATCCATAAATGTGTTAAGATTTCTCACATCTCCGTTCCCGAGAACGGGTATAGAGAGCCTGTTTGCCAGCTCAGCAATTGCCTCCCAGTGGACAGGTGGCGCATAGAGCTGCTCCGCTGTCCGAGCATGAAGGGCCACCCAAGAAGCTCCCTGAATCAACAAAAAAATTGCTTACTAAAATTTTTGAAAAACAAATCGCGATAAAGTTAGAAAAAGAAGAATTTTACTAAGCATATGAACTTAGAAAAAGAAGGAATTTTATTAAGAATTTTACAATGAAGTTAGAAAAGCGATAAACATGTTTTGAATATGCCAGTACTCTTGCCTACTCGGCTTTAAGGGTTGTTCTCCTTACATCGGAAGCCTTCTGTAACATAATGCCCATCTAAAAAAGAAAAAAAAGAACCTCATGAACTGATTGTGTCTACTTGTAAAACTGAAATGGGATTACTACACAAAACATTTTTCCTGTAAAAGCAGTTCTCCGAGAAATAGGCAGAATTTGCAGGTTAAATGGAACTACAACATGAAACGATCCTTTCTGAAAAAAAAATTTTTTTTGAGAAGTTTCAAGTACGTATGGGATATGGAGTAGTGACATATACTTACAGCATCTTGAGCAGCAAGACCTGCTTCTAAAAAGGTCGGCTTTCCATTTTTTAGACCGATCCTCATTTTCACCGTCACAGGAACCTGCAAACACGTTCAATCCATATAGTTTGATTCTCACACGGAAAGGAAAGATTGAAAGGAACCACCAATAACACCATTTCAAAAAAAAGAAATAACAATGATTAAAGAAAGGGAGACAGAAAACTAGCATTAATTAACTCTAATGGCGATGCATTATGTAACGAACACATAGGAATCAGTTTCCACCAGGCATATTCTAACTTACATCTTTTGGTCATGTTTGTTCATGTTTTGGCCATGTTTTGGTTATCTTTGGTCATGTTAACCGATAGTTGACCATATCAGGTGATACCAAAAGATGACCAAAACCTGCCAGAAAGAATGTAACTGAGACAGATTGAACTTGGAAAATAAAAACAGAAAACTCATAGATTTGAAGACCTGATAATAACACACCTGCCCATTAGCTGCCTTTGTACATGCTCCCACGAGGCTCGCAAACAATTTTGGATTTTCTGGGACAGCAGCTCCACCTCCTTTCGAAATTATTTTACGGACAGGGCATCCAAAGTTGAGGTCGATATGATCCACTCTGTACCATAATACGAGAATGGTAACCTGAAAGTTTAAAAAGGCTGGAAATGCATCCAAGCACAACTGAAAGCTTCTGGAAACGCGTCAAATTACAACTGAAAGTTTCGAGCATCATATGAAGGGAAGGACTTCCAATTGCAATAAAGCTGAATATATTTTTAAATTCTTTTAATAGACCACAGCGTAATGTATTTATCCACTGTAAAGAAAAGTCCTTGAGATCTTCACAGTTGACATAGTGTTGTTATCGACCACAAATTCTTCTATGAAACTTTCCATGTTCCCATCATGTAATATGGATGTTGTCAAAATTTTCTTACTCCATACATCATGTCAGAAGTTATTTACTCCATATGTTAACAACAAAAGCATTGTCAAGAAAGCCATGTGAAGCACTGACAAAAACTGGAACAAACTCGCTGCCAAAACTGACAGAAAATAAAACTAAAAACCCCAAACTACAAAATATCATGTGATACTAAAATTTGCAAACTGGACTCAAACCGAACAGAAAATGGATGTGGCGAATGCACTTGCATATGCTACGGTACATCGAATCCAGTCACTTTTAAAGAATTCAATGAAGAAATATGTCTTGCCTGGTTTCTTGCACAAGGATCCTGGTGGCTTCACCAAGTGAGGTTGCATCTGTGCCGTACAATTGAATGGAGCGGATCCTCTCATTGTCACCAAATGATGCTAGTTTGCACGTGTTACTGTTACCCTAACCATTCCCAGAAACATTGTGAGCATAGAGTTTTTTGCATATGTGTGTTTTCACAAGTATTTTTGTTTACTGTCACCCTAACCATTCCCAAAAAGATTGTAAGGAAGAACATTTTTTGCATGTATTTTTTGTTTGTTGCATAGTGCTGACCTTACCCTAACAATTCTCACAAACATTGTGAGGATAGAGTTTTTGGCATGTGCGTGTGATTTTGCATGTGTTCCTGTTACCCAACCAATCTCAAAAGCATTATGAAGATAGACGTTTTTGCATGAGCTTTTTGTTTACTGATTCCCTAAACAGAAACTGTGAGGATCATGTGCATGTGCTTTCACAAGTGTTTTTTGTTTGTTGCATGCTTTACCGTTACCTTAGCCATTCCGAAAAAAAATGGAAGAATAGGGTTTTCGCATGATTTAACGCTAAATATTCCCAAAAAAAATTGTCAAGATAGAGTTTTTTGCAACCAGTTTGATGTTTCTTTTCACGATGATATTATTATCAACAATTTGGTATTGTGCTTGCTTACCTGAACAAGCAAATGTGCGATCACCATCTCGCTGACACATAAACCAGCTCCCTCCTCTTCACACAGCTGTCGGTACGGTGCACTGCAAATTATCACGTTTTTTAGTGTTTTCTAGGGTGGTGCACCGCAAAAAGAAGCAAGGACAAAAAGAGACATAATGCTCTTGTTTTTTGTTTGTAATAGGTTCGAAAATAAAATCATACAGATTTCTGTAGAATTGCAAGGACTACTTGCCAGTAACAGCAGTAGTAGTGTACAAATGATTTGCCTATGATTAAAAACTTTAGTTCAGTTGTTTCAAAAGTTAAAATGCATGTTGCTGCTGTGAAATTGTCAGGTTCAACCAGCATTTGCAGTAGAATAAATATTTTTCAACAATTCTATGAGAGGCCACTCCTATTATAATTATCTCATACTTTTATAATGTAAGTCTGTACATCTACTCAAGTTTGAGTCACAATCATGTTTCCTAGTTAGTGTGTCACATTTAGTGACTCCGAGTCCCATTCACTCAGCTTTTAGTCACATTTACCGCAATTTCAGTCACATTTACTCAAACTTTAGTCACATTTCTTGAAATTTTAGTCATTTGGTCAAATTTACTAAAATTGTAGACACATTTCTTAAAATTTGAATTTTATTAACATCTCATCCAATTTTAGTAATATTTTTATTAAATTTGAGTTATGTTTAATCAAATTTGAGCCACGTTTCTTAGAATCCGAGTTACATCTACATGTTATCGAGATTGTATTTCTAGAGTTTTTAAAGTTTTTCTATAGCTTTCTAAAGTTTTCCAGGGATAAAATAGACGCGACCGAATTAGTGTTACACCTAATAGCCATGGGGCAGTGAAGCTTACTTTGTGATTCCAGCCATGGGAGCAAGAACCACAGGAGGATCCACAGTAATTCCGGTTCCCAGCCTAAGAGAAGGAAACTCTCCTATCTTTGCAGGCAAAACACCGTCATTCAAAGGACTTCTCATTTGCTCTGTACTAGCAGACAAAACGGAATCACCAAAAGGCGATTTAGAAAAGCATGTAATTCTCTTTCGTAAACAATCGTACTGGTAAATCTTTTGAAAAAGTACGAAATGAGGTAACTTTTGAGAACCGAAGTTCGATTCACAAAGAAAGTGAGAAAATCCATTAGAAGACATTGCTGCCATTGCAAATCAAGATATGCAGTGTATCGCTATTAGGGTTAACGTTTTTTTCGCCACTTAAAATAACTTTTTCAGTTGCACACTTGTCGGATTTTCAAATGGAGACCGCCAATGGGAAGGTGATAATCTTGGCTTTCAATCGCAACCGTCAGATTCATAATCCGACATGTGTGTACGAAGAAAAGATGTTTTAGGTGGCGAAAAATGTATTATTGTCTTTTTCGCCACTTTCAAACATCTTTTAGGGTACGTCCCATGTAATCGGTACTTTGATAAAGTATTTTGGACTGTAGTAAGAATTCTCCGTACTACTTTGAAGAGCGTCCCGATGTGCTAAAATGAAATCGGAACTTTGGCATGTGACGGTTGTAGACGTAGGTACAACTTGTGACGATTGAAGGCGACTACAAAACTTCCGACGATTGGTGACGCCAACAAAAACAGCGACAGTTGTAGACGTCTAGATTTTTGTGAAATCGTAGATGTTTAGGGTTTGGTGATATTGTGACGTCACGCTCACTTGAGACAACGTCGACGTCACTAATCTGCCATGGTTTTCCGATCTCGTTTTTTCTACTTTTCTCGCTCGACTTGCCATTAAAAAAAAACCTAAAAATTGTCAAAAATAATATTTTTGAAATATCTTTCATTTTATACCAATATTGTCGTCTCTTATTCTAAAAAGTGTGAGATTATAGAGATGGTGTGAGAGGGAGAGGGGAGAGGCGACAACGGCGCAAAATTTTACAAAGTACCCCGTGAATGAAAGTGGAGGTCCGAGACCCCTACAGATTTTTTCCGTACATGCGCGTGACGGGCACAAAGAAAAATAGCCAGGACTCTCCCTTATCCTAAAATTTTCACACTCTTGTGGCGCGTGCGTGGGTCATTTTTCATTCGCTGTTTGGGCGGAACTTGAACTAAAATCACCCCCTCGAGGTGATTTTGGATGAAGTTTTTTTTTGGGCTGGATTCTCTTGCTCGGTGGTCGAAAAGGAGAAAACGCCAAAATGCGTTCACATGACGACAAACACGCCGTACATCCAAAGTATGAATTGATGTTTACTTTACTTTGGTAAAAATGATTTTTTTGTACGGCTAAAGATTTTGTCAAAGTTCCCTGAATTTTAGGGCAAAAAGACAGAGAAAAGTAGATACTTCAATACATGGGGACGTACACTTACTTTGGGTCTTCGGCACTTTAAATATGTTACAGTTGTAGACGTATCTACAAAATGTGCCACAAACCACGAAACGAAATGTAGACGACTACGAAACTTCCTAAAATTGATGACGTATACAAAAACGGCGACTACTGTAGTAGTCGAGTTTTCCGTGGAATTGTAGATTTTTATGGTTTTGTGACATTGCGAAATCATGGTACTTTGTGACGTCATTAGTATAAAACTTTCCGCTATGGCTTTCTGATTTCTTTTTTTTCACTTTTATCATTCGATATACCATCAAACTACGACCAAAGATATTCAAACAAAAGGAAAAAAAAAAAATTCATTTGATACCATGATTGTTGTATTTCATTTAGAGAAGTGACAAAGAGGAGCGGTCGAGTGAGAAAGAGGAGGAGAGACGCGGACGACGTAAACTTTTGCAAATGACCCATGAATGAAAGTGGAGGTCCGAGACCCTTGCGATTTTTTTTTCCGTATTTTTACGTACATGCCTGTGACGAGCAGGGAAAAAATAGTGTGTACAATCCCTCATGCAAAAAAATTCGAAAACATTTGACGAGAGCAATAACGTTTTTGAATTCGTCATTCAGCAATTACTTTTAATAAAATCACGACTTGCTGACCATGTACCTACGTACGAAGTAATCATACGACAAGACTTTTATATATTTTGTAGACGCCAGTCTTTACGCCAGCTCATTTTTTAGGGTTTCAGTTTTCCAACATAACGAAAGTCCTTTGAGAGAAATAGTGTGACGAACAAAATTTAACGAAAATAGTGTGCCGTGGGAATGTTATGAAATTTCGTTTTTTATTTTCAGTTGTATTTTGGAAACCACGTGTCATGTGCAAATCTTAAGATTTTTCGTTGGTTTTCCATCATGACTCGTAGCTTAATTGTCCACCGTGTCACAAAATTTTTTTTTCTGTATATGCCAACCCACCTCCTCGAGGTGGGTTGAGTGTAATAGAGAAAATTGAAGTGAACTCCTCGCAGATGAACATCCTACGGCCAGTATTACCTCCAAGACCTTCGGAGAGTATCGACAAGATTCTTTGTAATGTTGCTTTTCGTATAAAAAAAAAATAGGCGGTACGATTTAGTACGGAGAGTCGCGGATTTCTTTAAAAAACGTCACTTTTCGCTTGATGGAACTTCACCCTTAGAGTAATTTACTCTAATTACGATTCGCGGTGTACTGAACTTATGCGTACTTTTAAAAAGAACGTACACAAGTGCACACATCATTGATTTAAGTTGTCTCCCCATGTGCCACTTTCACCTTGTAACATTATGTAAAGTACGGTACTACGAAGAATCTTCGCTAAAATCCAAAGCTACGAACTTACGATCCAAAGTTACATTTCAAAGTTTCGGTTACACTACACCGCCAATCGCTATTAGCGTACATGTTTCTTTAGCGTATAGGAATAATTACAGTGATTTACGCTAATTAGGAATTTGAAAATTTTCAAAAAAAACATACATCCTAATTGTTGACTAATGCTAATTTGGGTCTTTGAAAAAAAAAATATGTCGGTCGCAAACATGCTTACACTACACCGCCAATCGTTATTAGCGTTGTGTACGCTAATTCCGTCCCGCTTTTTTTTTTTATTATTCTCCATTAGTGTAGTTCATTCTATTTTTTTATTTATTCTATTAAGGGTTATTTTCAGTACGTTGACTCTTAAATAGAGGGGTGTACGGTCAATATCGGACCGTACATAAATGTACCTTTTTAAGTTAAAAAGTACAATAAATCAGTTTTAGTAACCGCGGACGCATGAGAATGTGCGTTCTAAAAAGGAAAAAAAACCAGGTCGTAAAAAATCTCGCTCGCACATATGCGTCCGACAGCCGCGTTTCGACCGTGTGAATGTACGATTTATGTACGATCTGTCAAATTTTGTACGGAGACCTATATTAGTGTAAGCATGTTTGAGACCGACATTTTTTTTTCAAAGATCCGAATTACCATAACCAAACAATTAGAATGTATGATTTTTTCCAAAATTTTCAAATTCTTAAATAGCGTACACCACGGTAATTATTTTTATACGCTAAAAAACCTTACACGCTAATAACGATTGGCGGTGTAGTACTACACCGTGAATCGTTATTAGACTTATGTACTCTATATCGGCGCCCCAAAATTTTGGCATTGATACCCGAAATACCATGATTGATTCTATTTTTTCCGTGACGTTAATAACGGTTCTTGTGAATTAGCGTCAATGGTGTCACCGTACATATTTTATGAATAGTGTGGTGTACGGAGGGTGGTTGTCCGTGCATCACTGTACTTCATTATCGGAAAACGTACGGAAAGGGTGATGAATATATGTCGGTCGCATGTAGAACTACGCTTAGAATACACATGGAGTGGAGTTTGCAACATAAGCGTTCGTATGTATTCAGATGCTTGTTTTTGTGTGTGATAATATGAACGGATGACATGTTCACATGCGAAAAAATGCGTAAATAACGAAAGCATATCGCTGTTGAAATAAGTAGTTTTTGTATTTTCTAGGTCTAAAATAAATTAGCGGAAACATATATAGAAAATGATGGCAGCCTGCCTCCATCTCTTCTCTCTTTTCCCCATACTTGTTGTAGTCACTGAAGGAGAGAGAGAGCGATGGAGCCATGGCTGCCTCAGCTCCATAGGAAGGACTAAAGAGTGACTTACGTCACTCTCAACAAAAGGTTGAGTCCGGCAGGACTCGAACCCCCGACCGGTAGAGCGCGGCGTAGCCGTTAGCTCTAACCAGTCTGTCGTAGAAGTCCGTTAGATGATATAGGGTTTCATTTATATTTAAACTATTTTTTAATACTGAAATGATTTAACTGAATATGGACGAAACGAACATAGAACTTGTTAAAGTTTAGTGCGAACGTCATTTCGCACGAAAGAAATGAAACGGACATTTGTTTTAAACGGTCGACATTTAATTTCAGATTTAATCCGACGGCGCACGTCATCGCCGAGATCGCGGAATGGTCACTTTGGATTTTATGGACGTGGCATGACGTGGCGCCGCGTGGAAGGATGACATTCGGTCGCGAGAATTCCGGAGTATATACGAACGAGTGGAAATATGACACGCGTCCACTCAATTGCCTTGTCGTACACCGGCCGTACAGAAAGTACATCGGCCGTAGTACCTTTCTGTACTTTACAGTAATATGATTGGTTCGTACTTTAGTAGATAGGGGTTGTGAGAGAGAGATTTAGGACTTAGGAAATTTTGGTAGATAGACACTTCTCTCTCTAAGAGAGCTTTGTA